>JAULCA010099972.1:0-16252 GCA_032360845.1 Crassadoma gigantea | reverse complement strand
TTATCGCACAACGTTCGTCCATCGTGCGCACAGATGTGCGCAAGCAATGATCGTCCAGCTTTTTATCGTTCACACATTGTGCACACACCGTTCACACACCGTGCACACACCGTGCGCACACCACACATCGTGTAACGTTGTGCGATCCCACAGTTGTATCATCTTTGTACATTTAACTCAACTGCAACATCATTCATGGCTTGTTACAAAACAGATAAACAAAAGTTTTCGTATATATGTTGTATATTCCCTTTTTGCCACTTCTTGGGATTCTAATATCCTTTTTTCATTAACAGAAACTCAAATTAGACGAACTTTATGATACTATCCCTTTCTGATCAAATTAGTTAAGTTGCTATCGAATCATAAGGAACAGACAGAAATACTTTTTATTTATTATTTTACATGAAATCAACGTTAACACAATTGAAATCACATATGTAGAAATATACCATCATAGACATCAGTTGATTTAATTTTGTGTTTTGTAGTATTTTCCTACTCTGATAATATGAGTGCCATCATGTTTAAGGTCTACAAATCTTGAAGTCTGCGTAATCGGAATACTCGTTTGTTAAAGGAATATTCAATATTTCCTTAGCTTGTCATTGTCTATTATATAAGTCTATTACAGATAATATTACAACAATTTAAAAAGAGTTACATACCGCTTTAACAACCACTTTTAGTTCTTCCAATTCTTCTTATGTCATGACATGTGGCACGAGGTTTTAGTTTATTATAAATGTATAAACCATTTGATGAATAAATGTTAAACAAACTATAACCTTAAGACCTGTGGAATTGCAAAACGATACATGATGAGCCCACGGTGTCCAAACGATAACAGAGCGATTAAAGCTTGCGCACACCGGTTCACACGATAGACGAGCGACGTACTATAGTAATTGTTGTTTATGTATGTCAAGGAATAACTTAAGAATAAATAATATTTTGGTGGTTAACCTATAATAAGAACGTAATTTTAAAGTATGTTTTCAGGAATCGTATAAGTGCTGTTTCTGGTTCGGACAAAGTATGCACTATGTGCGGACACCTTTTATAGTGCGTTATGAGAGCGTTTCTGGAATATACCTAACATGTGAATTGCTATAACTAAGAACAAAGTCGTGTTGCAACGCTTATAAAGCATCCGTCCGAAGTTTCATTTAATTAGTTTTATTTAACCCATGTGGCTGCTATCGCCTGAACATTTAAAGGGTATTGTAAGAACATTTTGTTTTCAAAAATTAATATTAAAATTACAAAAGCCTAATAAATGGAGAGAAGGGGTATTATTTCATTCATGGCTAAATATGTCCTTACAATTCATCGCTATTTTACAGATTAATCGGATAAATACACCAAACATGCGGAAGAAAAGAACGCTAACCGTAGATGAAGTATATCGCCGTTGCGATAAGTTCACTATTGAAGAACTGACAGCTCCATATAAAGCAAAAAGTACCGCTTGGGTGTCGATATGCAAGGCCTTAGATATAACATGCAGTCTGAACAACAGAAAGCGCATCAGCAAACTCTGCAGGTCAAAGGAAGGTATTCTTTATTCATTGAGACGAGGAATAGGAAAACGAGAAAGGCAAAGGCCGACTAGATTTAAATCAAGCGAATATACATTTCCCAAAACACTGAAGAATGCGTCGTATTTTAAAAGAAATACAAAAGGCACTACTAGAACTTCTGAATCACCATTACATTCAGAAAGACTATATTCGGATGACTCACCACCTATTAATACAGTGGAGATGGAAGGACAAAGAAACGGCAGTGATGGCATCGGATCATCTGATGTAGGAAGTATGAGCGATATACAGAGTGTGCTCACAGAAGAAATCAGTTCCGAAATTAAACCATTGCATAAAACTGAAACGGACGATGTTTCAGATCTCGAAAGACAGTCGGAAGAACAACAAAGTTGTAGTGATGATGATTCATCGTTTAATGAATCGGACAATCATTCTCAGGAATGTCATGCAAGGGAAGAACTAGATGTGCACATCGATATACCAATTGTATCGCCATCTACAGAGGAAAGGAGTTCGGATCTTGAAACTGCTTTTCCTGAAAGTAATCCAGTTGGAATGCAGGGCACATATGATGGCGACAGGACCACATCATCTGAAACATCTTGCCATTTCCATAAATATGAAGACGAAAGAAGTATGGAAGCCAAGAAAGAAAAAAGTCCTGAACAGGAAGAAGATATCATTAAGATAGAATGTCCAAAAAAGTCCAAACTAGTTTTAACACATGAAGAGTGGATCAAACTGAAGCCGACAAGAAAATCAAGTGCTCGCGACTTTAGATTAAGAGCAGGATGGACCGAAACCTTTGCAAGAAAGTTCGCAGAAACCAACCCCGCTTGTGTGCTGGTATTCACGTACAACAAGGTCGTAAATAAAGATTCGCGAAAATCGGGAAGTTGCAGGTATTTCACCGGAAAGGCAAAATGCAAGTTTCGTCGCTGTTGCCAATATACGTTCAGCATTGCGCAATGTCCACCGGAGGCTTGTGATAAAGTAATTGTCAGGGTTATCCGACATGGAAAGGCACAGCATTGCACCAGAATGACCCATAAGCGGCATTTGAAAGGCAAAAAACGAAAAAAGGTAGCAAAACGAGCAAAGAGGACCGGTGTAAGCAATACATTTTACGGAAAACTAGGTCAAATCGACGAAAGTGCGTTTACCGCAGGAAATATGACAGAATGTGCCTCGAAGGATGTAATTAAACAAGCTGTGTATGAAAAGTCCAAAGAAGAATCAATGGCAAAGGATGAATTGATTGACATCATGCGCACAAAGGACCTGCTACAAGAGACTGATTATGATAGTGATAAAATCAAGGGATATTTACATGATATCAGTCTAGATCCTTTCGCTGTCATATGTTTCACGGAAACTCAAATTAAGATAATCAAAGAACAATCATCTTGCAACAACTTCGTGTTGTATTTAGATGCAACAGGATCCGTTGTGAAAAAAACCTTTTCGCAAGACAAAAAGCCTTTTTACTATGCGGCTGTCATAAGAAACCCGGTAGCTGGAGAACCACCTCTGCCAGTAGCGGAAATGGTGACTACTGATCACACAACCGTGAAGATAGTCACATTTCTAAATAAATTCCGTCATTCCTCTAATGTGGTCACTGGAATGCCTATTGAGCCTAATCGCGTCGAGGTTGACTTTTCTTGGCCATTCATTAACGCAAACCTTCTGGTTTACAACCAGGAGAACATTGCAAAATATCTGCAGAGGATTTGGATACTTCTAAACACGCAGAGACCGTTACCAAAATTTACAGTTGTCCATATATGTGCTGCTCACATGATAAAGACATTTGCAAATAGGATCGCAAAAATTGCCAATCCCTCTCTGTCCACAGAAATGAAACGGTTCTTGCTATATTGTTTTGGACTTCTGCAAAATTCGAAAACGCTTCAAGAAGCTGGAGATTTATACAGAGATATTTCAAACATTCTTCTGACAAGACGCATCGACAACAACAGTGAAATGGCATTGAAGTCGATTAACAGGCGAGTGGCATTGTTGCCTGAAAAACCAGAACTGGACTCGGCGCTAAGTGATCAGGTTGGTGAGGAAGTGGACGATATGCCTCCCCTGGACGAAAAAGGAAAACGGAGCACCATCAGAGAAATATCGCCTTTCACATTATACTTTGAAAAGTTTGTGTGCAAAGACGAAGATTCAGATACGGTTCCCTGCACAAATGCGTATTTCTCTACGGAAGCACATGACGCATTCGTTAAGTATATGCCTCTTTTTCCGTTGTGGAGTGGATGTCTTCTTGAGGGCGATTTAACAAGGGACACAAACAATACAGTGGAAAACTGGTTCAAGATTGTGAAAGAAAATATCTTTCAACGAAGAAGAAGGGTACGAACGGCCGAGTTCTTCAGAACCATCATGAAAACCTTGCGTGGAAGGTTTAGAGCATTTCAACAATCTGTTAGCACATCAAAACCAGACAAAAAACGGGAAGGCTATTCAGATATTGAACTGAAAGAAGAAAAATGGAGCGGCAAAAAAAGAACAAAACAGAGCCGATACTTCAACAGACCCACTACCATCCCGTCCCCAAAGCTGAAAAGACTCAAAGTTAAAAAACAAACCAAGATAAAAGATAAAAAGAAACATGATAAAAACGACACAAAAAAACCACAAGTGCAAATTGAAGTTGTGGACGACACTGATGACATCCCTAGGAATGGTCTCATCAACAAAGGAAGCACGTGTTGGTTAAATTCCACCCTCCAAGCATTCAAAGGGTTCGACCAATTCACACAAAGGAATTCGGGTAAGGTTTTACTAATACTAGGCCGAACAATAACTATCCATATCCACAATTACGCTGAAAACGATTGAAAACATGCGTTTTATTCGTTATTGTTGCGTTTTCATCGAAAAGGAACGGAAATTTTCTCCTCTTAGCAATAATAATGAAAAAAAGTATAGCCTTCATGTGTCATAAAACATACAGAACATTGCACTTGAAATTTAAATACGATAAATGATATTAGACATGAATGCATCAACTCCTTGAAACCTGCTGCAAGATATGGTATTTTTTGTTCTGAAAGTTCACATAACAGTGTAAGTCATGTCAATGTAACACATCGATCTTTCAAATATAATTCTTATCTATTAAAGGATACATATATATTATATAATGCATTATGTTAATAAGTTATATCATATATAAGGTTAAATGAATAAAAATATGTCAACCCCTTTTTTTTTATTACAGACACTAGCCAGGACGATCTACATGCTGTCCAAAACATGTTGAATGTTTTACGCCAAAAGACAGGCATCATGACGTTCAAACATTCCGCAGACGACATACTTGTGAGTACATGTATAATGTGGTAGCGGCATATATTTTTTTTATTTTTCACATTTCTATGTGTTTACTGTTTTTAATCGACAGGTATATTAATTAAATATCCATTTTTGCGATCCTATTTTTGCCCAAATTCAAATAATCTTCTGTAACTGGTATCTATTTTAACTTATAGGTATATATATTGTTTTCTAAAGTTGCATGAATAAAAATATGATAACTACACCCTTTGCATTATTTCAATTTATGTGGAATATTTTTTCATTTATGTGCGGTTATGCAGTTACATTGTATGGAATTGAATATAAAAATTATTTCGGATATAGCTTATAGACGCGTTCGACATAATATGATGTTTCATATACTTTTAGTACATATATTTTCTCTGCCCAATTTCGTTATTCTATCTACCCAACCAAATTTATATTGTCTTATTATTTTCATAAGGAATCTTTGAAGACTATGGATGAATTTAAACACATTAACGTACGCGCCCAGCAAGACCCATGTCCGTTGATTCATTCATTACTGCACCGATTTGCTGCCAAACAGATGTTCCAGCCAATGAGTCTTCATTACGATCGAACTTGTGCAAGATGTGGACAGGTATATTGCCAGTTGATTCGGTGCTCTTTTGTATAACAACTTTTTCATCAGGGAAAATTCATATCATTTGTTAAGATTGAATTACAAAGACATTATTTTCAAATGCCAATGCACATATATAACAGTTTATTGTATTTGTTCGATTCATTTACAACGTATGATATTACAGACTGCTTACTTCTCATGCTATACCAGCAAATTAAGTACTTTTGTGTAACAGGAAAATTATAAATTATAAATCTTTTTCAACATATCGAGTAAATCATCTTCAATCACGTGATGATTTTAACACTATTCACAAATATGATGCATTTGTATATTGTTTCAATTAAATTCTATTGAAGTTAAAATTACACATATTCTCTTTGCAATATCACACCGTATATGATTCATATCATTGTTTTAACTAGGGTTATTAATAAGCATATCTCCAAAGTATATTTCACACGTGTGATTTTCATTTGAATTTATATACGCAAGGCAGCCTGAACAATTGCTAGTTTCTTTTTTCTAAATTCTGCGTATTTTATCTTGTACTATGACCAGGCTATACAGGTAAACAATGCAACAATTCATTTATGTAACTATCATACAATATATTGTACTTTAGATGCGATCATCTGACGACCAACTTCTCACAACATTGCCTGTTGAGTTGCCGAGCGTAAAGAATCCCTCTTTACAGGATTGCATCGATGAATGCTTTAAAGAGCAAGTTCTTTCAGAGGACAATGAAGTGTAGGTATATTTGCTGACGAAAAATGTGACCAAAACACTCTTTATAATAATCATATTTATGAGGGCTTTTTAAAAATTGCTTACTCAATCAGAGTCTAAATAAGGCAAGTTGGTAGTATATTTCCAGCATTATCCTCTAATCTATATATAGCAGGAAGCTTATCACCTATGCTACCGCTACCAATTCTATTCGTTTACAAGCACCAGAGATTTGCAGGATAAATGTGGGATGGTTGCACCTCTTATGTATACTAACATATACAGTATGCAGAATTATACTACGCCTCTTATAGCTGTCGCGTTCTTCAGTGACTTATCGTCGATTTAATTGGGCCGAACCTCCTGTAAAATCAGACGACAGTGTGCATAATAACAAACACCATTTATACTAAGGGATCACCTGTTAATTGATAATAACTTATTGTGCATATATGAACTATATCAATACTTGAAATAGATAATTGTTGCTATCAACTGGGTAACGAAGAAACAGAGCCTACTACCTAGCATCTCGAAAGATAAACATGTGAAAAGATAATTATTCATACAGTGTGCCTCAAATGAGTTTTCAATGCACCATTCAGCTTATGCGTCCTTGTAGGACATTTTTGTCGTGCTAGGGGCAAACGCGATGGTAACCCACTTGATTGTTACTGATGTTGAAATGGAAGTGCATAACACTCGTTCATTATACGATTTACAAGAATTACATGAGTACGGGATAACTTGCATCAATAATGAATGAAATGCATTTAAATGTCCAATGTTTTCAAATTATATCAAAATAAAATAGGTTAAATTGACAAACTTTTCCCGACATTTATCAATAAATATTGTAGTTAGAATTATTTCACATTTGTACAGTTTTTTCTACTTACATCTTTGAATATTAGTGAATAGTAATATAGTTTCATCTTAAAAGAAATCTTATTTTGTCTGTTTCTTTTAGGATGCAGGAAATCATATTACATATATCTACTAAGCTCAGCATACCAATAACTTACGATAAAGCATTTTATACAAATATCACCAGAAACTAACGTATTTTTCCAGTAACGTCTTGTTCACTATTGCAGACCTCAAGTTATGTAATGAACATTTATATTTTTCTTTATCACAAATATGAAAATGCCATTTTTATACTATTCACCAGATACTGTGAAGGATGTTTGGAACCAAGCCCACATGTTGAGTTACCAGTTGTTGTTGTCGCCCCCTCTGCACTGATAATCCAGATCAAAAGATTTGATTTCTCTCTGCACAAACTGAATGTTGCAATTCACATAAACAGGTAAAGCCGTTATATGCACGACAGACTACATTTTAATACATGTCTTGAAATGCAATTGATATTGTAAAGAAGTTCATTAACTTTTAAGTGGTGTATCATTTCCTTGTAGTTAAAACCATTTAGTTCAGCAATTGTATATTAAACATTCGTCTTTCAGATCAGTCACGATTCCTGGTATCTCTTGGAAATTTTCCCTTAAATCAGTACAGGTATGTACATTTTAAATCTAACATGCTTCTGCTGCTATTTTAATCAAAATATCTGCCAAATGATTATCAAACATTGATTTTGCCATAGTTCTAAAGTGTTTATAGCCAACCCCAACCACCACCAAAATGTTTAACTGCATGTCAAGAAAGGTTTGAACAACAAAATAAGCACATTTAGAAAAGTCGACTTATCAAGAAATATTTTTCATTACACAATTTACTTCCTGCCGCTAGTGACTAAACACATGTTATACATCAAATGTAAAACAAAGTAATTTATAAATAGTTTGTTTAATATGGAATGGAGTTCATAAAGTACTTTTCACTGGTACACTTTAAGTATAACTTTAACTCCATGTCCAGTTGCTAATTGCTCCAAAGACCTCATTTTCTTGTATATTAATTAGCTAGACATTTTCTACAGATACATCATGGAACGTTGGTCACGAGTGGTCATTGTAAGTCTATAAGAGTTTGATAGTTTCAGTTACCTAATGGGATAATGATATTTTCAACCAATCTATGAAGGATATTGCATGCATATCTTAAATTTATCTAAAGTGTTAAATATTACCGTTTCCACATTATAAATTTGAATGAAAAAATACCCTACTGTTGCTTTTATTACATTTAAACAATATTCGCAAAAGCTATCTTAGTCTTGGATATATTTTTTGTGGATCTAAGGCTGCCATACACACACAAATATACAAACGTTTTAAATTTTTAAATCTCGTTTTACAAAAAAAATGACTCCTTCAACTGAACATGTGATTCTCAAACGGCTAATAAAACTTTACACAAGGGTAGAAGATAACAACGAGGCCACGTGTGCGTATGTCATCAAGGGAGTAGTGGTGGTCGTATGTGTGTGTGGGATGGCAGCTTCAAACTCAAAGGATTCCACTCTCTTAACACAGATCTCTGGTCAAACATGGCAGTTCGATATGCTGCTCTTTGTGCTTTTCATGTTAATGAGGAATTATCATCTTCATAAAAGACATCAGACCATTGTTTCGGTATCTTTCGCAATATGTTGCTTTATGAGCCAGCAATTTTGTCTTGAACTTTTCTAAGCAGGTGAATCTGATCATTTTAGCGCAAATTTATTATCTTAACAGGATCATGTTATTCTTATTGAACTAACAAATACTTATATTATTTTGCATGTTGTTGTACTTACCAATAACATTGTTTCAATTTAAACACTTTGAAAAGGAAACGATATGCAATTGTTTTTGAAATCTCATTAGTTTATTTTAGTTGATGCAATAATAATTTTTTAGCAAACGTATAAACATGTTGTCTTAATTGCTGAATTTCAACAAAATGCAATGATAACACGTATGGAAAACAACATATCTTTGTGCCCGATAGGACAAATTGGAATAAGGTTCACTTTTTTTTAATATGTCCATGATATTGGAATATTTAGGAATGTGAAATCGGTTATAATCATAATAGTAGAATTAAGACTTTGATATAATCAACTGATATAATTTCCTTTGTAGTTTTGCAACATATGCAAGAATTCCTCTTTTTTAATGTCAACAGCTGATTAAAATGACTTTGTCATCCACTACTTAACATGCAATATACCACTGCACAAGGTTGTAGAGCATTACCATTCTTTGAATTATCTGTTTTATTTGAAAATGAGAATAAAAATAGAATAATACTCACAGCAAAGAGTTTGCCTGGTAATATCATAAGCCAGCATTCTTAACACAATATATTTATTCCACTTATGAGCAAAACATCAATATTCTGTATATCACCACTTATCCGGACTTGAAAGTTGTCAGGAACATAATGTGAGGGTAATGGAAAATATGTATATTTTTTTCTTGGAATACATCAATGCCGTATATTATCTATAAGCACAAGATTTAGGGGCTTTCATTGAAGAACATTTACTAAGAGAGTGTTTACTAAAGCTATTGCAATGCTGCAAATGATAGGTCACGCAAGACGTTTCAAAATTCCCTACATGTATGCATTATAATTGTTTCAAAATAATCTTAATATAAAACCAAAACATAATGCCTGCTCTAGTTTATATTTATGATATAGTTAATATTCCTCAATGTATTTCAGATACCACGTTAACAGTCGATAGACATACAGCGGTGATGTTTGATGACACTTTGATTTCGAGAAAGAAAGATTCTTTTATAGACACCGAGTTTGTGAAGGTAAAGTTGGATTCATTATTATAAATACATTTATACTTAAAAATAGCACAATGATACAATGTTTTTATTGGCATTAGGCATTCTTTTCCTAATTGCTTGCAGTTCTCATTTCATTGACAAGGAAATTTGAATTTTGTGTGTAATTTTTAATTGCAGAGAAATGCATACGTTGTTTACTTTGAGAGGAATGACAGAAACAGCGTTGATGATGATGGTGGCTACACAACTCAGGAAGATACAGTTGGAAAGCAACATGTTAGTTATTTCTTCATTACAACCAAAAGGAAGGAATTGCGTCCTGTGTTACCTTTAATTATCAGAATCATGCAGATATTTCATTCGTTTGATACAGGACATTTTGTAACGACCCTAACACGGTGAATAACGTATTTTTAACCAAAATACTCCACATGTACGATTGCTTTTATATCCAGTACACATTAATTATAGGAGATTTAAAAGGTATACCAGTTTAATAAGTAAAGCCATGCTCGCCTCATTTTTAACAACTATAACGTAAGTCCTTACGATAATAAACGTTTGTAATTGTAAGTCTGATGATATTTTAGGATCACCATTTGATGACCGTTGGAGGAATTGAGCTTCGTGCAGAAGACATCCACACGCTTGATAAACAAAACTGGATCAATGATCAGGTTCGTGTAGCATTTGTTTTAAACACAATAAGCACATAAATAACCTTCGAAACTTAAATATGTCGATATTTGCTTACATACCTCAACTAGGTGATTGCAGCATTGCACAGTCCCTTGAATGAATTAAAAAATAATTATCAAAGTGATAGCCCCTTTATATTGTCATTATTTATTTTACAGATAATCAATGCATACCTGGGCAAAATAACGTCGGAATGTTCGCACAAACAATGCCAAGCCATTGATTCGTTTGGACTCAGCAAAGACGATAACATTTTCCGTGGAAGTAACGGAACAGAAGACCTTATCTTGATCCCTGTGCATGTGACCGCACACTGGCTACTAGCTGTACGTTTTATGATACCATTGCTGATGTGTGTTGATGTTGGGGTAAAGCGTCATGGAGGAAAAGCATGTTCTATGACCATTTCTCTGATAGAATGACTTAACTAATTTATAGTTTACCGTACGCTAAAGTGCAATACTTGGTTTGCCAGTATGAAGTATTATCAGCACTGTTTTCCGAAACAAAACTACTAGGTCGATCGAGAGAGAGCCAAAACTGCTAGGTCGTAAACAATCTTACATAGCTTACACAAACTTTGAACGTCCTTTGAGCTCCAATACGTTGTAAAACAATAACATGATATGACATTATTTGTCGTTAATATGATGTCACTGTAGCATCTTTTTAAAAAATGTATTAGACAAATAACCCAATTAATTGTTGACACCAGAGATGGAATGAATTTTTAGTTTCATGATCTGTGTAATTTATTATGTACTGATTAACAAAATCAACTATTATTTTCCAGTTCATGTTCTTTATGCATCAGGTCTATCTTATATTTCAGGCGATTTTTCCACGTAAAAAGAGATTCGTCGTCCTGGACCCTGCTGGTTTCACGAATACGAAAGTAGTAAAACAAATCAGGTAATTCTAACTACACCTTAACCCTTTTATTTTTATAAACTAACACACTACTAATGTTTTCTGTATCATCACCTGAAAAAAAAAATTTTGGAAGCCTTATATTCTGAAAACCCGTGTTATTTATCAAAAAACATTCATTTACGTTTTTTTATCTATATCACAATTTCATTTTTAGCATAACAGTAGAAAGTAATTTTTCTTTGCAGAGAGATGTATGCAGATATCAAAGGCGTAACTCTCAGAAGAGACCGACATTTGGAAATGGTATAAATTCCTCTCTAAGCATGACACAATTTATCATTTGCCGGATTGAATATTTCATTACTTCACATACGATAATGATAATCATGTTTATGTCAGGTGTGCATAGACCGTTATTCTACCAAGTTTTACTTCAAGCTTACACAGGCGAAAAGTAGCCCCCGTCGATAAATGCATGATCTTGGCCGACTTACCCAAGTTCAGTTGATGACATACTTTAAACGACTTATCCAAGGAGAGACATTAATTAATGACATTTGCCTTGTTACATAAGATCTTTTAATATGAATTATTTGACCAAAGGTCAATGTCCTGATGGTTAAATGCGATGAAACTTTAATCGCTTTTGCTAAATAAACAATATTTCTATGTTATAGTAAAAGGTTTACGTTAAACAGCAATGTCATAAAATGTTGTCGGTATCAGAATTGGATTAAGTACCATCAAGTTTGCTTAAAAGCATAACAGTCACCGACTTTCAGGTCAAGAGAGTATACTAAATTAAAGAATGGAATTGGTTTGGAATAAAACTATTGCACATGCAGCAACCGAAAATGACTTTCAAACATGTTTGCTCAAATGACTCAGACTCAAAATTAAATTTGTGTTTTTTTTTTATTTTTATGAATCCATTAACTACTTCATTATAACATAACCCTCAGATGGCCATATTAAATTTTGAGCCTGTTTGCCAAAAGCACAGTTCTGTTTTGTGCAAATTAATACACTGAAACCTGTTTTTCCGTTGTACTTAAGTACAATTTCATCTTGTTTTCAATCATTATCATTTGAGAGAATTCGACTTTAACCTACTTTGGAACATATAAAAAAATCAGAATCGGTGAAAAGCAGATGAAAAATGAAGAACAATTTATTCTAGTGTATAGTTAGCACAATAGTCCAATGTTGTTTAGTTAATGCATTGCAAAATTATAACACTTATGCTTTCATTTAAAAAACTCACAATAAATTTGCAACAAGTATACCCATTAACTGGGATACATTTGACATATTTCCAAATATATCATAAATAATTTATATATTAATAACATTTTTTCTATATCCAGACTGCTACTCTCCAGGACAACAGCTACGACTGTGGCCTGTTCGTCATGTTGTATGGAAAGTGCCTCGTTAATGATTCACCATTATCTTTTGATAAGGTAATATATTTTTATACATCTATAACTATATTTTTAAGGCATTATATGCAATATATATATATATATGTGTGTGTATTCATATGTCATTAACTAGATGCATTCAAAACAATGATGCTCAATGAATTAATACAGGCATTTCAACAGTTAACAAACATTTGGCTGAAAATTTAAATTAGAGACTAATTTGTTCGGCCATACACTAACAAGATTGGTATGTAGGTAATTATATTTTCTACAAATCTTATGAACGAACTTGAAACATTTTTTGTTTTGTTTATCTTTACCTCCAAATATGACTTGTCATTGAATATATTTCAGCCATCAGTGGAAATGTTTTTAACATTTACGCCTAAAATGATTTTTGCATAGAAATTGAACAGCAAAATTTGTAGCATTTATTGCAAGTTGGTTATTTCAAGTGTACTGTTGAATATAACTTTTTCTTTGTATTTTTCAGACAATGATGACGAGAAAAACGATTTTGGAGGAGCTCAAGGTAGAGGCAAAATCAAACGCGAATCGCTGAACAACACTCAAAACCCACATTGTATATGGATTTCGACAAAAACTCTAGCTAATTCATGTGCGGTGGTCAGCGTCGACGGTCCTTTGCTCTGGTAGTATTCCGGAGTTATTTATATATGTATTAGTAGAACTTTTATTATCTGACTATTGTCTGTAATATGTATATGGGAATTGTTCTTGAAAGAAAGATTGGCCCATCATATGACTAACTATTAAATTTCTGTTCAAAGTATCCTTGCCTTAATCATTGGTTACTTGTTTATGTCTAACTATACTATTGAACAATATATGTGTGTTCAAAATACAAAATGTTACTATAAAAATTATCATTGCTTTCTGCAAATGTTGCTCATTGTTATGATCTTAATGTATTACATACAATATTTATCACATTGGCTGGCAGTAAATTGATTTGTTTTGAATCGTGCAAAAGAAATGCTGGTATTTTGAGTATCCACTTCTACACTAGATGTCATATTGACCTGTATTAATTTGATGTCAATCGCAGGTGTAGATTATATTTGGTCACAATAACACCAATGTTTTATTTTACTTATTATGTTAAATATTGTCATTAAAAGCACCATCCTGTAAAATCCAATAGAGATGACTGTCAGAATATATTCAAGAGGTGAAGTTTACTTGTGCAGTGAGCATGATATCTTATCCATGTTGTGCGTTTTGGAGTCAATATAAACGTACTGTATTCACGTTTTTTCTTGTGTGGCAGGAAATCCTTCGAACGTAATGGTAATATACGAATATTGCAATAACACTTTTAAATTCTACCGTTGAGTGTTCTGTTACTGGTCGGTATTTCAAAAGATTACTGAGAATTGTGAGAGTTTGAAAAAAATTCCATAAAAATATAATTATGTCGATACTATTGATTTATTTTTATATTAATTGCTTACCACACCATTGCAATGTCAATTACAAATTAATTATCCAAGATTTAGATAACTTATAATCTCTATTACTCAACAACATTTTTAGATTGTCATTAATTCGCTCAATAGAGTTGCACTCACTTATTACATTTTCATTACGATATTATTTGAAAAAAATGTCGAGGTGCATTTTAAAGTCATATGTGACAATGACGGAGAGAACGATATCCGTCCCTTATCCATGTCTTTCCTGTCATGAAGTTTAGCTCTTTGATTCCCATTTCATTTTTTTTATTCTAAATATATATATATATATATGTGTGTGTGTGTGTGTGTGTGTGTGCGTGTGTGTGTGTGTGTGTGTGTGTGCTGTACCAATTCATAGTCATGCGCATAACGCTATCTTATACTTAGCCCATCCCTGTCAGAATATAACGCAGTTGCTTTTATATCTATTTAATAAGTTTTATGGTTTTGTAATGTGTTATCTGCTTTTCATAATTATATTACGTCATTTTACATTCTAGGTTGTTGATCCTTTCATATCTTCAACATGTTAGGATGTAAAGAGTGTGCATATCAATACTCAATCAATATATTTCATCGGTTTCATTTGATATGAATATTTACCAACTGAAGTGAAACGCAGAATAATTTTTTTGAACAATGCAAACAAAACGTATATAAATTGTAAGGGCAATGCACAGGAAAATAACTGTATCTTTTTAAACAAAAGTTTAGTTCACCATTTATCAAAACAACTCATTAATTAAGTGTATGTGTTGTGTATAATCGTGTCCATTTGCCCATGCAAGGATGATGACGATATGATTGAAATAGATACACATGTTTCAAGTCTTAGTGTTGTTCTTTTCATTAAGGTTAAAAACAAATCTCTAAAGATTATACGCGACAGTGACATCAGAATAGCCCGTTTGTCGAATGCGTAAAACCTGAATAAATTTTTAACTAAAATGAACCAATTATTCATGTATAATGATATTCTCCAAGTTTTTTCAAACACAATAGCACCGGGATCAATAAAAATCAACAATAACGTCTATTTATGCAGACTCAAATTTGTAACACCACTTTTTTTTTATTATAATCGATAACTAGGCGTAAATTATTTTTGTTCCATCCATTACATGTGGAACCTTTCAAAAGATTGTCATCTGCATCCGTTCTAAATATTTCCAAACCCTGTGTGCCATCTATTTACCAATAAAATTTCATATTCATTTTCTTGGTTCAACTCTTGTTAAACACCGATTTATACCCTACTTTAACGGTTTTTGCCGGACACCCACTTTCTGGAACCATTCAAACATTAGGCACCGACACCGATTATATACTTGTGACCATATTCGGTATGATTATGAACACAAGAAATGTCGTACTCACACCATGTTCATGGTAATGGCTCGGAATGTGGCGGCCATATTGGATTTCTGATCGCCCTAAAAATAACAACACTTTGTCAGGATCATAAGTCGATCATTCCTACAAAGTTTCAGCAAAAATCGGCCCAGTAGAACTTGACTTTAAGTTTGAAAATGCTTTTCAAAATGGCTGCTCTGGCGGCCATATTGGATTTCTGATAGACCCAAAAAATAACAACACTTGGTCAGGACCATGAGTCAATCATTCCTACCAAGTTTCAGTTAAACCGGCCCAGTAGAATTTGACTTAAAGTTTGAAATAGTTTTTCAAAATGGCTGGCTGTGGCGGCCATATTGGATTTCTGATCGACCCGAAAAATAACATTTTGTCAGAACCATGAGTCGATCATTCCTACCAAGTTTCAGCTAAATCGGCCAAAAAGAACTTGACTTTAAGTTTGTAATAGTTTTTCAAAATGGCGGCCATGGTGGCCATATTGGATTTCTGATCGACCCGA
>JAULCA010099970.1:0-50800 GCA_032360845.1 Crassadoma gigantea | reverse complement strand
GAATTAACATTGAAGTACACACAACGCGTATCATTTATTTTATAAGCCTTTTGTAAGTCTTTGCATATGTAACTGATTTTGAGCATTTATGCTTTTCTTAAGCGTAGAATGTATTAAGGCCAAGGTGAAAATTAGGAGTGAAATGCCAAGAGGGAAAAAGAATAAAGATAACGAGTTATAACTCTATATAAAGTGCGCCACGAGAAGCATTTAAGTATTTAGGTACCACTTAGAGAAACAAAGCGGCAATCGTCGATGAAAAAAATTGTGAAATCAGCAATTATTCAAACAGTAAAATGTATTGATGCAAATTTCAAGAGGAAGAAAGAGTTCAGATAAATTGGTACGAGATCCGCTTAAGTAGCAACACTCCGATTTCAAAAGAGGTAATTTTGAGGGGAAAAAAAGGGCAATTTTTTAATGTAAAATTTATTAAGGCCGGATACAAATTACACGATGAAAACAAATTGCAGATAAAGTGCCATTATATACACAGTGATATTTGATACGGCACGATACTAACTTTTCTAGCCTTACAGAGAAATTTTAGCGGTAATTGCAGTCGGCAAAGTATGTGAAATAAGCTATTTGTTTCAACGAAGAATGTAATGAGGTCAAGCTGAAAATAGAATGTTGAACATAACTACAGATAAAAGGGACGTAACTCTGTACATAGTGTGACAGGAAGCAAGTTCACCAACACTCATTAAACAGAGATACCTGCAGAGATAATTTGACATAATTCCAAACTAAATGAAACAAATATAAAGGAAATGACTGCAAACCTAAACTTTCTTCGGTAGAATCGATAAACATCTAATCATCACTAAACGAAGCTTCCATGTATCGTTTTCGGTTACTTTGTCTTGAACAAATATAATTTCTTGTTGCGTCACAAAAATAGGAAAAACCATGGAACGAATAATACACGTAATGTATTGTAGTTAAAAATAAAAAGAACTAAACACCTAATTGATGTGTTATTGACAAAGACTTATGTAACAAAATGTAAGTGTACAAAATGAAGTCGATATAAAAAAATAATATAAAATATGAAATAATATAAAAAAGAAAATTGCTCAAAAAAGAGTCTTTAGTACTTTCATCTCGTCAATGAGTTTCAGACTGTTTATTTGAAGCACATATTATGACTTTATAAACTATGACGTCACATACCAGTTCTGAGTCTGAGAAGCCTGATGAATTTAGCTTCCTCAATGAGTTTTACGTTTGGTTACGTCTGCGTTGTTCACCAGGTACAATCTGCTAAACTGCTTGATGTAAAGGTTGATAAATGTTAAACTTGGGAAGACCAAATTAACCACTTATTGGAGAAAATAAATAAATGCTGATGTTTGTTGAAAAGAATTAAAAGGTACCTTCCCACTAGTGCCAGAATCAAATATTTTTATTCATGTGTATTTCCGCACTTTTTATATTACTCAACAGTTTGGAGTGGATGTTCCCAAAATATGATGCAAAAACTTTTTAAAGCATAAAAAAGCAGCAGTAAGGCTGATTCTCGAAGCTCCATATGACTTGATATGTTTTCTGTTTTGTAGTATTTTTTATGATATATATATATATTTACCAATATCCACATATCTGGCAAACAATTTATTAATATTAGATGTTTAACTAGTAGTAATATGTTTGTGATAATACTGAAATTGTAATTTTACTAACTAACCAGAGGACCCTGTGGAAAATAAGATTTGCTTAACATGTTTTATCCTTAGAAATAAAGTTGATTATTATTATTATTATTATTGTTCTTTTGATAATTAGGAAACAATTTCAATTTGTCATCAGCGCAAGCGTGTCTGTGTTTACTAACTGATAAAAAGAATAAGCTGTCTGTTTTGTATTTTCTGTCTATGTACAGTCATTCTTGTTCGTAGCTCACCGCCAGTTTGACCGATATAAAATCCAGAGCAAATCAATATGACATTAAGAAATACTTCTCTCTGATGCATGGTTCATGGTGAACACAATTTATTGATTTTCTATAGGGAATTGTATGACGCCCACTAGGACAAATATTACAGTGTCTGCAAACCGAGGTTGATAATAAACAAACTGTTGATATGTACGTGGTTATGTTTTCTATGTGTGGCGAGTAGAATAACACCTAGTTTGACAGCCTTGCGATATGACAGTATGTAACACAACCTTTAACACACGGTCACGCCTGTCGACGCGAAATCACACATATCCCAAAGACATCATGATGGCAACCATAAATAAATTAATTATTTCTGTTACATATCAAATAGGAAACAAAAAATATCAACGAATGGCGAAGTATCGAAATGTATGGATGTTAACAGTGGAATCCCTAAAGGCAGTGTCTTTGGCCCGTCATTATTTGTAATTTATATCAATGATTTGTCAGAAATGATAAAAGCATCAAAATTCTTATTTGCGGATGACACAAAAATGTCAGCGAATGACAGCGAAAATATTAACCTGCGAGGAGACATGGACCAGATCTAAATATGGTCAGATATCTAGATGTTTAAAATCACCCAGAAAAATGCAAACTACTTTCATTAGAAAAATGAATCAATACTGCGCCGCTTTATTTACGCAGGGACACAAAGAAAAGGATCTTGAAATAATCACAGATAACAGACTTAAATTTAATTTTCATATACACGAATCAGTAACAAAAGCAAGCAGGACTAAATATGGGAACAATTAGATGAACGTATTTAGACGCGTCATCGTTTGTCTGCTGTATAAAGCACTCGTGAGACCACAGCTGGAATATGGAGCTAGCAGATGGAATCCATACCTAAAAAAGGACATTAACGAAGTCGAAAGCGTACAAAGGAGAGCCATAAAACATATACCAGGAATGAAAGACCTGATTAAGGATTTTAAAATTACCAACTTTAAAACAAAGAAGATTACGAGGCGATATGATACAGGTTTATAAAC
Source organism: Crassadoma gigantea (assembly GCA_032360845.1). Lineage (NCBI taxonomy): Eukaryota > Metazoa > Mollusca > Bivalvia > Pectinida > Pectinidae > Crassadoma > Crassadoma gigantea. Next base: position 47,857 of record JAULCA010099970.1, on the reverse strand, counting down.
TAATACATGGATACTATGACACTTCTGTAACAGAAGGCTTTTTAGATATAAACGAGAACAAACGAACAAGATGTTGAAGTCTTCGACTTGAAAAACAAATGTCTAAAGTGAACTTAAGAAAGTGTCCTTTACAGAAAGAGTAGTCAACCATTGGAATTCCCTACAAAATCACGTCATCACATCACTAACAATAAAAACGTTTGAAGCCCGACTGGATAAGCATTGAGGACAACCATAATGTTTATATAACCGTGAACTTGACAATAATGAACTTATTCTCTGTCAGGTTGTCAGCCTAGAGGCTGACCATACATATGATCAGATATAAAGGCTTCTGCCTGCGTCCAGTATTATTATACTATAGTATTTATGTCGATAGTCTTCATCAACCTACATCTTTGGAAAACCATTGTTGTAAGTTTGACTGTCTGCAGCCGATATCATCTATCACCGATCGCGGAGTCATGATGACCCGATACCAGAGCGGGTAGCGACTCCATGGGTATGAAAACAGTTCATAGGAAAATTTTCGAACACACAAAAGATGCTGTTAATCACGAAATGAATCATTATTACCATTTTATCATTTAGAAAAATCTCCACATGGAGATTTTAATTTTTGCAGACTTTCATACGCTTTAAAATGTAAATATCAACCTTGGAACGAACTCAAATGGTTAGTATGACAATAACGGTTTTGTTTCAGAACTGCCTGTTCCATACTTTAAGTGTTTTAACCGTATACGCTAAGTAAATTTTGATTTAATCGAAAAACGAAACCATAATAATCTAAGGGACGTAATAAATCACAATATCATCAATATAATATATGCTAGCTTTACCTGGGTATCGGTGCCTTTTAGAAGTATGTGTGGCATCTTTTCAGAATATAAATGTACATAGTGCTTTTGTCTTTAACTGCTATGTTTTCAGTGTTTTTTGTTGGTGTTTAAGAATACTTGCAATTAAGGGAAAGGAGCAAATGGAAAAGCATGTTCGTCGCTGACAACTTGATACATTATACTGTCTTTAATTTTTTCAAGCTATTACAAATGTGTGCCTCATCGATAAGACTTACAACTGGTTTAGATTATGTCTCATTGTATAAAAATCATGTCTGTAAACTGGCAGGGCTTGGAGTCAAGAACAAGAGTACCGCAATCAGTACATGGTACGCCCGGCTGCAAAATTGACGCACGGCTTATTCAAGGGAAAAAGGGAGGACATTGAGTTTATTGTGCAATCAATGCACCGTTTATTTACGTTAATAAATATAGTAACAGTGACCTATATGCTGTACTTTCCTTGATTGATGTTAGTAAACTGTATTGTAATAATAGTAGCGGTGACCTACATATGTCAATGTTATACTGTGAAGAGATATATAAATAGTGAAAGCGATTCAGTGTTGAATTGTTTTTAAATGGTAACAATGACCTTGATGACCTGGTTAAAACTCAATACGTCATATAGAAAGCTGCGGACAAGAATTTTAAAAACCGGTTCTAAAAATAGTTACGGTGACCTTGAAGTTTGTCTCATCTCGAGAACTTGATGCAATCAACACTTGTGTTAAGTTTCATCAACATCCATTCAATATTTCACTCAGAAAGTTGCGGACAAGAATTTTAAATCCTGTTCTTAAAATAGTAACGGTGACCTTGATGACCTTGAAATTCGCCTCGGCTCGAGAACTTGATGCAATGAACACTTGTGTGAAGTTTCATCAATATCCATCCGATACATTTTCGGAAAAGTGTCGGAAAAGCCAAATGTTTACGAACGGATGAACGGATGGAAGGACAATGTGGCGTCAATATACGGCCCACCTTTGGGCGGACGTATAAAGAACGATATGACGTACTGAATTACTTACAAATAAATTTTAGTGATTTTAATATTTTTCTGTCTCCAAAGACTCTCATTTCATACCCCAAATAGAGAATCATATTGAGGTAGGGGTGTGAGTATTATGTTGAATAATACTTTTGAATTTTATTAATATAAAGTTAAAAAAAGATAGAGATGGCAATTTCATAGCTGTTGATATAACAGTTGAAAATACACTCAATGTTTTACGAACAAGACCCGAGATGGACTTTAAAGCATAGAATCATTATATGTTGAGATTTCAATAATACTTAACCCAGAAAAAGAAACACACAATTATAAACATGGAAAAAAATTCCTAAGGGCAAAAATACTTGATATAGTTGAAGAACATAATTTATCTGACTGATACTCATAGAGTAAAAAGCAATGAATCAAGCAAGGCTAGATTTCTTACTTACAACCGACAATCTTGTAAATTTAATAGACAAAAAAATATTAAACCAGGATATAGAACAGACCACTTGATAATTACATTATAAATAAAACCAATTTAACACTAGTTTACATTATGGTAATGAATATGTGAGGAATATAAGAGATACAATTGAACGTATAAATAAACAATATGCAGATAGTACATATGGCGGCAATATTGAAGACACTGACAATAAAGATTTTCAATTGTTCAATAGATGACCCACTTTTCTTAGATACTCTAGTCATGGTAATTTGAGACACAAGTATTTCTCATGCAGTATTTAAGTAAAACAAAAAAACAAAAAAAAGAGAGAAAAAATAGAAAGTATAAATGAGATTGAATCTTAAGACCATTTAGCAAATACATTTGATATCCTACACCAATAGGAGAATTAGAAACCATCAGACAAACAAAAATGAAAGGATATCCAATTAGAGCTAAAGTTAACTGCATAGAAGATGGGGGAAATGCTACAAAATACTTATGCAGTCTAGAGTCTAGAAAGTTTATTTACAAAACTATATAAAATAGAAAAGATTAATGGAGAGATAGTAACTGAACAAAATAAAATCCTGAAAGATATAGAGGCAAAACTTTACAGTGAACAGTCTGATGGTATAGAACATGTTGATCAAGACAACTGACTTAATGAAAACATTTTGAATAAATAAGCAGAAAATCAAAATGAAACAATAGAAGATATTTTAACAGAAAAACTTGGAAGAGCTTTTAAAAATATGAAAATAGCAAATCATCACCGATAGCTTTCCTTCAGAATTGTTTTTTTTTTTCTATAATATATATATTTTTTTTTTGCCAGGCATAAAATATTTTATATTGAGATCATTAAACCAGGGGTATACTACTTTTTCCACAAATCAAAGGTAAGGTATCATAATATGTGTTTTAAAAGGAGAAAAGCTAAGAAAAATTTAAAAAAAAAATGGAGGCCTATAACATTAAGACAATCAATCAGCATGCATAGCTAAAAAATGAACACAATTTTAAGGTTTACATTTTTAGACAGAAAAAAGGATTTTCTTAGAGAAGGTTTATTGGAGAAAATACTAGATTAATATACGACATTATGAATGATACAGAAAAAAAATGATATTACCGATTATTGGTTTTAATAGATTTTGAAAAGGACTTCGACTCATTATCATGGAAGTTTCTAGACAAAGTCCTTTTTAAAAATTTTGGACCGAGTATCAGGCATTGGATCAATACACTACAAAATGATTCTACATCAGCTATTATAGAAAATGGTAGGATATCAGACTGTTTCAATATAGAACGAGGCTGTCGTCAGGGCGATCCTGTCTAACCATATCTTTTTATACTTGTTGCAGAAATATCAGCAATTTATAATTGAAAAAAAACCCAAAAGTTAAGGGTATCCAAATAAGGAATAAAGAACACAAGCTCTCACAGTTTGCAAGACAACACATCTCTTATTTTAAACGGTTGTAGGAAATCTTTCAATGAGTCACTCAAAATGTTAGTATTATTTGCAAAAATATCAGGTCATATGGTAAATAATGACAAAATACAACTGATATGGATCGGAAGTAAAAACTTCAGTCAAGACGTCTACCACCATAGATTGAAAATAAAATTGGAGTAATGATTTATCTAAATTTTGTATAGCTTTGTAATAGTTAGATAAATCATTACTACAAAGGTAAAAACGAAAACTAACACCAATAGGTAAAATATTTAAAAAAAAAATAAAATAAAATAAAACAACAAAAAAACAAAACAAAAAACAGAAACAAAACAAAAATTCATTACTACTTACAAAAGTGATTCATCTCGTAGTGACTATACGGAATCCAGACAACTTTAAGAAAAACATTACTACTTTTTAAAATTTATATGGCAAGGACCTATTGATTAATAAACAATATAACAAAGACGGTTTAAAAATGATATAAGATAAAGGGAATTTTATCGATAGCTTAAAACCTATTTGGGTAAGAAGTCAATTGGCTTATTTAGTGATAAAAAATGATAAATATTTTTGAACATGAAATAATGTCCCATAAAGTGTCTTTCAGAATTTGGTGAAGGATTCTTTGAAAACTAAATATAACAAATTAATTTTGGAAAGAAGTCGTTAATACACGGGGAAAAGTGTCCAAACTAAATACAATAAGAACCAAAACTAACCTTCTTACCTCCCTTTTATTGTACAATTTAAACTTTCCGACAGAGAAGCAATTCATTTATTTGAAAGACCGGCAAAAAAGGTGTGAAAACAGTTTTTGGACATATTGAAAGGAAATGGAACATTTCCAAATTTTAAAGAATTCAAAGACAAGGTAAAATTCAATAATTTCCTAAGTTACAAGAGTCTGTGTGCAGCCATTTAAATTTGTGATTAAAAAATGTAGTAAATATCTAAATAACAATATGTACTATTGATAGACTTTATTTTTTTTCCACACTCAAATTTTATTTAAAAGTCAAAAAGGCAGTGAGTGAAGGTTTTTATGATTAACTTACAGAGCAAAGCCACAAAATCAAGTCAATACATCAGAAATAACATTGAAAACAAATCCTATCTTTCAATATTCCAATATCTAAACAAATAATGACAAAGGTAATATATGCAAAAATAATGTCGAAGTTTTAGAACATATGTTTTGGGAATGTAATGAAGCTCAGGTCGTTTAGAACAAGAAGAATAGATAAACAAAAACAAAAACAAACAAAATTAACAAAACACAAAAAACATTTTTTTTTTTCGTTTTATTAATTTTTTTGTTTTTGTTTTTGTCTATGTTTGGATATACAGCTACTATTCTCACATCACAACCATTCGACTTCCTTATTTTACCTACAAAATACGTTTTTTGTGTATGAAAAAGACAAGACAGAATTAACTTCAACTTGTTGAAAGCATTTATTGCACAAAGATCTGCTATCGAAAAAGTTGTTTACATAAAGAAGCTTTTTTCAGGTATGAGAAGAGCGGGGGAAATGTATTCACATAAAAAAATCAACATTTTATCTTCCGTTTATTTATTGTCGTGTGTCTTCCTCAAAAATATTGCATCATATTTTTTATCGCCGCTTGCAATTCTTAACTCTTGGAAAAGACAGTTCTAAAAAGAAGAGACGTGTATTTATATTAAAAATAAAGATTTTTTAAGCTTGGTATTTTCATCATTAATCAGTATTCGGAAAGGTTGTTATACAGAAGCAGGATTTGCTAGGATTTCGTTAATTCATTCACCCACGAAGACACATTTGAACTCTTCCATTTCAAAGGTTAGAATAGTTCATAATAAAATTTAAGGGGTCACTGAGTTAATTGAATAATCGGACGTGTGTAAATAATGTTTCCTTAGCAAACAGGCTTTTGTTTTTTTAAACCAATCTTATCATCAAATGTTTATACATGCAGTTTCATATATTTACAAATTCCTATTCCCTTCTTTTATCTTCATATAGTGTACATTTATATACAATGATTCTTTCCATACTTGAATGAAAGATTAAAGTTTAAAACAATAGGAATAATGTATATAAACAATATTTAATAGCAATGCCCTTACTTTTTTAAAGTATGTTAACATGTGTTTGTGTGTGTGTTTCAATGTCTTGTATCTATGCTTGCATTACTGTTTGTAACTGTGTCGGATAGGGATGAAATAGGCTACGCCTGTGTTTTAATCCATTTGTGTTTTGACATTTAACTTGTTAGCAATTAAAAAATTAGTTTGAGTCAGAGTCTAGAAATACTTCTTTGAATAATCTAACACTTTAGATTAAAGCTGCGAATTCCTTTTTGCATGTACAATTGTATTATCTACTCAGCTGTAAATGAGTACGTGGTTGGTCAGTGCTAGCATTGTGAGCGCCGAAATGGCAGCACCGGCTGTATGTTCCACCAGTGAGTTGAGATAGATATTGGCTGATTGCAAAGTCCCTATAACCAAGGATGATACAGCTTCGATGGACTGTTGAGTAAGGTACTGCTGATATTTATGACATATAATCCCTTGTGGAACTAACCCTTTGTTTGCAAGATTGTTTTTTTCCAATTTTACACACATGTATACAGATTTTGTTCTGACTGTATGACTTACAAAATCCTCTGCTGTCAGTTTCGATGGTCTTGGCAAGACTCAAAAGATTTGATATTTGATATAAGTGATAGACTGTTCCAGATGTCAATAGTTCTGTGACAAAATAATTCTTTTTTATATTAAGGCGCGTTCAAACAGTATTGTTCTTCATTGTGACATGAACTTTGACACTGCAGGATCATAATTCCCGGTCATGATTTCGAAAAGTGTGAGCATGTCTTCTCTGGCACTGTAAAGTAATGCTGGGAGCTCTGCGGTCTGTCTATAATTTTTTTTATTTCCTCGTTGTGGGTTACGTTCTATTTACAGCTGTGACCCTTTAAGGACGTGTCAGGTCTTGGTGGAGGAGGAAAACCCGCCGATCTGCGGATAGTACCTTGCAATTGTCCCATGTATTCCTTGAACCCAGTGTGTAAGGCTAGCGATCTTAGACGGTCAGACGCTTGAACCACTTGGCCACAGCTGCCCCTGTATGGTATATCTCATGGTTCCTCCAGCTTTCAACAAAAGGTCTTCAAAAAATATTGTCTCCTTTGAAGGTTGAACAGATCAATTACACGTGTATGGCTGCATCGTTTACCTGACAAATACCCTACACCATCTATGAAGTCATTATATCTTTATATCACAACAGTGCTAGGAAGTCTGAATAGTGTTTCTCTCGTTGTCACTGGGTTCTCAGTGTAGAGATATTGCTATAAAATTGGTTGGTATTTTCTTTAGCTTACAAATGTTCTGATAATGGTGAGTTCGGTTGAAATATTGATGTATTTTTTTATTCTTATCACGGTTTGCTACAGAACGATATCCACTCACTCCCTGTCCTAATTGTCATTTTCTGTCACCATGGCACATTGTATATGAAACATCAATGAGAGATCTCAATAACATAGCATTCGAGGTTTCACAACGCAAGGGTTTAAAGCCTCTTATAGGAGCTCCAATAAGTCTAGTCAAGTCTGATTTTCATGAAAGTTTCTTGTTTCATGATTTATGACTACTGACAATCCAAAAAAATTTATGCAAATATCAATAAGAGCTCTTACATGTACATGGCATTATCACTATATAGCCTATTTGAAAGCTGTGTCGTTGATGGGACTTTAGTTACCATGCAGCATGAGACATAATTCTTAGCGTATTAATACAACACAGACCGAAACTACAACAATGTAAATAAACATGACGGCTGCTGCAATATCGCGGGGCATTGTGTGACTTGACATTGACTTGACAATGTCACTGTAAATGTGCAAAAGAAAAAGAAAATTTTAAAAAAGAATACTTTTATTACAACAAATTCAAGACTAAGGTCTGTAATATTGTACAAAATCAGACCGGTTGAAATAACTAATGCCGGCAATAGAAACAACTTGAACACCCATGCAATTTATCAGAAATGTCGTCTGTTATACTGCAGTGACCAACAGGAATTCGTTACAAATATTGAAATAACTGAAATACATATATGATATAGACCTATTGACACATATGCTTTAGACCTACTAGAGTCACCGCACACATAAACCACAGGCGCTTGTATCTGGTATTTAATCCCTACCTGAATTGAAATCCAAAATCCACTACATACTCCATTTCAACTCCAGATACAAGCGCCTGTGTATAAACAAAAATCAATAGGCTATATATGTATTTCAGCCATTTGTAACGAGCACCTGTGCTTCGTCGCAAGATCACTCACTTCGAATGCTACGGTATCACGCGTCTCGCAGCCACGGTGTTCACAGTTTTTATCAATGCGCCAAATTTGTCTCGGAGAAAAGTCGAAACAATTTCAAATCTAACTTTCAGGTCAGATCTTTATTGATAAACTTAAATCACCCTATAGACATAGCATACGCAATTGTATTGATACTGAATTGTGGAATATAATTTAAGTATTTGTTAAAATTTCAATGTACTACTTTGTTTGCCAATCATCACGCGACAACACGCTGTTCCAACTATTGAACGGGATTTGTGTGGACTGTCGATAAGGGGGAAATTTTGATTTTAAATATAAATTGTAAGTTGAAAAATGACATAAGAGGCAGATAAAACGTTAATATAAGTATTGAACTGTTTTTATATGGTATTTATGTAGCGCGCATTATGTTGTTTGCTTGCAAAGCTGTGTCATTCAAATAGATCATAAATACCATACAAAAACAGTTCAATGCTTAATTGAAAACTAGAGACCAGATGAAAAATATATCAACAATTGCAAGCAATCTATAGCCTTCAGTGTCGTAAACTGAGGTTCTCAGTTCTGGTTTAAGTGAGACACGTGATCTCATTGCAGTACGTGACAATTCGCCGTCCCAAGAGGTTCTCACATAAAACACTGGTTACTATAGCTGAAAGAAAGAATCAGATATATCGTTAACTGAGAAACACAGCCATTCAATTCTCTCTAGTAGTACCAATGGGGGACTAGTAAAACTAGGATTGTAACAAACAGTTTAAAAAATTGAAATGTGTTTTGTCTTTCAAAAATATTTTAAATGCAACAGTTTTAATGGGCAACAAAGAGTATGCAACCAAAGAAAAATGTGAAACATAAAATAGCATTATTAATTGTAAAAGCATAACTTCAAAACAATTTTTTTTTATTTTAAATCTTATCTTATTGAAATTTTGCCCTTGAAAATGTAATTGATTTTCACATGTGTAAACATTCTGAAAGACACATAAATCATCACCATGTCCGTTAGAGGAAATTTTTGACATTTCTTCATATTATTCCCCGACAAAACAATAAATATCCCTGTTTTGAAGGAAACATGAATTATTAAAAGAACGATCACATTACATATTCAGAACAATTAATTAAGTTGTTGTCTGTTCTAGGTTTTCAACTTGGACTTCTGTTGTGACAATATGTCCTTGACATGTTTGAAGCTGTATAGTTAAAACAGATGAAAGGAGCCCTTTGCTTGAAAATACAAATACATAAACAAGTGAAGACAAGATATAAAAAAGACATCTACTTCCTGGAAAATATTGATTCCATTTACACACAAGCTAGCACTATAACCTGTCTCCTGGTAGGGCTACATATAGAGATACAGATCATACTGGCTGAAAGCTATGTTTGACACCAGGGACCAAGAAAACAAGATTTCTTGACCTTCATTCTTTCGCTCGAACTAGATTCTGTACGTTTTATTGATTTGAACTATTAAGAAAGGACATTCACCTTTCCCCCCATATTTTTACATAGTCCCTGACAGGATCCATAAGGATTTAGATATCGATATTTTTTGGATCAATGAGTGGTTAGTCTCTATTTGTTCGGCCTTTGTGAGTTATAAATATATACTGATATAACCTATAATGAAAAGACCGTCAGGAACATGGAAAAAAGGTTAAGTGTTACCGTGTTTCTACAGGATCGGATAATTTGTCAAATATGTATAATATATTTCAAGTTAAAACAAGAGATCCATAGGGCCTGTATCGCTCCTATGTCTAATTTGTTTCATTAGAGAAGAGGTGGGAATGGCTGTCAACTTGAAAATGTTGTGGCCATTTTATATTTCTTATAAGGCCAAAAGCATGCGTGCTTCAGGAAACCTGCCTGAAAAAAACCAGTGTAGGTTGGTAGGCAAATAACGTAATGACGAAATATTATTTGGATAAAACTAAGAAACAATTTGTTATAACGAAATATTATGTCGAAGAAACGAAATTATAACTGTGTAGCATGTCAGTTAGCTGGCTCCCGTAAATAGTTTTATTTTAAATTCACAATTTTTCATAATTTTTATGGATCAATATTATGCTTTATATCAAATTCTACAATGCATTTCCACACGTTACAATGAATATTAATTTGTCAAAAATATTATCAGAACAGGGAAAGAAACCTTTTTAATGAGAAGCTGTGAGCTTTGCCTGACTAATAAATTAATCCTTGATATATTTAGAGAATGGAATATCTGGGGTCGGCAGGAAAATCTATGGTAAGTTGGATTACATGAACAAACAATTTTATACCTGAACTCGCATGAACAAGTGTGTTAACTCTTGGCTATGTGCAAGTGGAACCTGTCACAGCTTTTCAAATAATATGTAAACGTGACCAGCTATGCTTGAGAATTGATTGACAAATTAAGTCGAATAGAAAGTATTCCACCAATCAAAAGTCAGGAAAGATATCTTAGATATAGGTATTTTTGTTTGTTTATACGTCCTATTAACAGTTATGGTCATTTCAGGACGTGCCAGGTCTTTAAGTGGAGGAAAGCCGGAGTACCCGGATAAAAACCACCGACCTACGGCCAGTACCTGGCGACTGCTCCACGAAGGTCTCGAACCCACGACCCAATAGTGAAGTAGCAATTGGGAAGGAGACGATCACCTGCACTGTCATTTTAGCATTCACTAGTATCATTAAATTTCCGTTAAAAAAGATGAACGGTAACCTACATTACTATAACAATTGGTAAAACTTTCGCAGTTTTTCAGCGATATGATAAAATCCAGATATTTTATCTGAGACGTTTCTCGATTCTTGACAAAGACAACCCATTGTAGTTCACTTTCAAGTCATTTGCTTTTTTAAAACAGAACCCAAAACTGAGAAAGTCATCACTTTTTCGGCCATGATTAGTACTCAAATTGTTACACCATACCACAGGCTAGGAAACTAGTCAATGTGGTAATTGCAACAAAATATGTTGCTTTCATAGTACAATACTGAACTACAATTGTATTTATACACTTTTATATAACCATTTTGTAAGGACCAAACATCAACATTTAAAGATGCTTATAATTATCCCCTTCAAAATCCTCAAATCCTCAAAACCATCGTCATTTTATTGTAATGCTCTTCAATGTCGTAGAAAACAAAATCATTTGGTGGAAATGCCTATAAATATCTCTTCTGTTCTACCATCTTAGGAAAATACAGAAAATTTGAGTACCATGCAAACTATTTTCTGACTATGTACAAATTTGGATAGTGTACCAATTGTGGCAGCGTGACAATAAGTCCTTTTGAGATTTAGCCGTTTTCCCCCCATTTTGGCCAGTCATTCCCTTCTTGTGGGTAAAGAGCGGATGGGTGGTGGTTCCGGGGGTTGGGGGATGCTACAAAGAGCCTTCCTTTGTTAATACTACAATGATTCCTATGAAATAAAAGTGATAATTCAGATATTATTTGGCGAAAAGAAAACCCTTCACTGGTATTGTGATGTTCAGTCATTATCCATTACGACATTGATCCATGTGAGCCCAGGCCCTGATCATGGATACCATACAGGTGTATACTGATCCTGTATTCTGTAACTATATCATAAGGCACCAGGCCCTGGTCATGGATATTACACAGGTGTATATTGATCACCATGTAAATCTGTAAATGTATCATAAGGCACCACAGCAATGTAGCAATTAACATTTAGCTGTAAATACCACATACGGAGTCTGTCATTATTTTGATTACGGCCACAAGGTAGCAGGTATTGAATGGAGTAGTCTTTACAGATTTCCATCTGTTACACTTACTGGGCTTCGTGGTGGACGGCGCATATCCGCCGTTTATACAACATTGGAACACATTAGCACAGGAACGTATTAAGTCAATTCGGGATCAAACCCTCTTTATCTGTTTGCATTAGGAGTAGCTTTTCAAAGCATTAAGATTTAATACCATTTTGGTCTTAATGGTTCTGCCCCAAGGCAGAATGGGCACACCCTTCGTTTATATGTTTGATTTCTGTTTGCCATACGATGCTTCAATCCAAATGGATAAAATCTTATAAGCAAACCAAAATAAAAATAGGTTGGCTTCAGACCAAATGGATAACATCTTGTTAATAAAATAAAATAAGTTGTTGGTTTTTAAGGAAATGTTGAATGGCTGATGACAGACGGACAATGAATGTCATGAAAATGCATAATCTGGCCTGGTCGTTCAATCCAGGTGAGCTTAAAAACGAAGTCGATTTGTTTTTGCTAGTCAATAGTAATCATCTTTTTTATCAATGGAATACTTATGTCAGTAAATATTACTTATGTGTTAGGCCATACGTTATGCTGGTCGGAGGTGCCCATACCTCAGTTATCTTTACGAGTCAACACCGGCACAAAAGAAAGCACTTAGAGTAACGGATGGAATTAAAACTGCAAATGAAAGAGAGCAATACTTGTACGAATTAACGCACGTTCTGGGTAGGAGTGAAACAGATGAAAATACGAATGCCTGCGAAAAGACACGGACTATAGGAAACCACTAATCCCAGGGCAACAGGATCAAAATTGGAACTTGAATAACTAAAACATGAAAAATAACAGATGAAAATAAGAAAACCAATAAGGCGTTGTAATTCTAGATAACAAACCACAAATTTACTCACAAGGATCGCAAAGAAAGTGTAGAAAAGGTAGGTAAACTCGTACGAATTAAATCAGATTGAGTGTTTGCCTGGAATGATACATTGTATATGGTGTAAGATATTTGTGCAATAATATGCTTAAGAATATGCAATATGCCAATATGTTGCTTAGGTAAATTATCCGACCGAACGGGTTGGAACATTATGTTTATCTTTTATCGGTTTCCAATACGGTCCTTTTCTTCAAGAAATGTCTTAAATTTTCTAATAAGAAACATATTTGGATTTGGACAGAGGAAAAATTGAAGTCAAACTACTCTCTTAACTTTAGAAGCGTTTGTTAAACTGGTGCTAGATTACAAGAAATATGTCTTTCAAAGAAAAGTTTGTAGAAGAAAGTAACTATTTCTATATCAGAATTGTGGTCACGTCATTATGGTCAAGAAAAAGCGAAGATTGGAGTAGTATAACTCACATCCTCGATATCTAGGGGCTACGATCACTTTCGCTCTGTACACCCCTCGATATTCCGTAGCAAAATCGAAGGTACGGTGTGCGCAACCTTGTTCATGGAACATAAAGAATAGTTTGATCCTTTGATAAACATCACAAGTACCTCACGGTTACGTAACTGTAAAAATTGAAAGGCTTTGAAGCCGGGCGTCGCTTTCGTAATATTCAAAGAACAGGTATTGGCCTAGGGACTGGTCAGTTTTTTTTTACCTGAGAAGCACTCTTCGTGCCTTCAATTTTGCTTTGACATAATATAGGGGTGAAGAGAGCGAAAATGAGCGTAACCCCTGGATATCCAGGATGTAAAACTTGATACCTTGTTTAATCAATGAAACAAAATTGCAAAACAACCATTTTTTTATTAGGACGACAACAACTTACGGAAAACAGCACTCACAAAAGCCATGTTGTTTGGCTTAGTTATAACAGAGTAAGCTCCCTTTTGGTTTTATATCAAGGCATGTGGTCGCAATATAAAACAACGTGTTGATTATATACTTGTTTGTTTGTGATTTAACGTCTTCGCAATAGCTAGTATCAAATGAAGACGGATACTTAGGAAGGACTGTCGAAGAAGAGGATACATGTACAAGTATATAGCGTTACCGTGAGGCGGTACACTAATTTTGGTTTCTTAAAAATGCCAGAAGAAAAAACACATAACTACGTATAGTAACTATTTACATCATGCAAAACATGTATGTGTGGGAAAATAAACAAATTTGTGAGAAAAAAATATAAATGGTTTGTCCCATGAATATTATATTTAGGTTTTATATATCTCTCGCTACTTTTGGTCGTCTTTATAGCATCGTTAAAAGTATACAATAAAAACAGAAGCTGATATACTTGAATGTGAGTCGTTTCACATACTGAGATGAAATTATATTCATACTGGAATGAAAGACAATATATGATGCATATAAGAATAAAATATGTATGACAAATTATTAGAAAAGAAGGAAATTAGCCATATAGGTACACATTATCAAAATAAAAGACAAAGGGCGGAATACTGTGTAAACAACGTATATCAAACAAGACCTCCTGGGAGAACAAGCTTCTCTCAACAAAAAAATCCAGAGCATCTCAATCCTGGCAGATCTCATCGGTCAAAATATATATTATATGTGTATAAAGTATGAGAGAACAAAGCAATTTATTCTAGGGAAAAAAAGTATTGCTAAAAAATTTTTTTACAGAAGACGTAACATTTGATTAACGAATCCCAGACAAAGCGCATAAAACATCAAGCCATCTCATGTTTTAATGAGAAAATAAAATGCAATTAAAAAGAACGTTTTTACCTGAATTCATGTAAACTGGTAAAACCCGGTCCGCTCTATAGATTCAAAAAATATCTTTAATGCAGGTTACCGTATGCCCAGCTGCATGGTTCGTGTTTCTATAGGCAAGACAGAGCAGAGATCAACATTTATAAAGATCAGAGACGTGTTTCTGTTGCTGTAAACGAGTTTCAGCCATCGCAATAAGACAATGTGGGGTACAATGTTATGTGTCAGGTTGAGTCAAACATTGATTGATAGGTAATACATACAGAAAATTCTCATCAAAAGCACCAATAAACCTCTGAAATGTACTGAAACATAAAGACAAGTTTTCAGATAGGAGTCGATCTTATGTTTTCCCAAAAGGCGTGAGGAACCAGACTTAGTTAATAATTAGATTATCTAGGTCACCTCGCTCATCACAGCCGTACGGACACTGACGTAGATACACAAAGACTTTCATCACTGTTTCCTTAGTAAAATAAATACAATTAACATATATTAAATATATATATGATGGTGCAAATATTATTCGAGATTCGAACACGTTGAAATCGACCTTTGTTAATTATTGTATCCAACATTTTCTCGCCTTCGTAATATATTCAACAATAATACAAGCACATTCGTTGATTATTTGTTAAGTATACAATGTCCATTGACCGATTATAACTCTGAAATGTTGAAGATAATTTCCTTAAACATTTTGACATATATTGTATTTTTACAATAAAAAGAAACATTGTTGACGTAATACCTGTATAATGCAATGTAATCAATTTTTGGCACTTTGTATCGGTTACCAATTTTTAAAAGTGCAGTCTCTTGTGTGAGGGTGTATTTGTGTGTGTTACGTTCATTCATTAGTTAACCTTCTCCGAAACAGAAAACGTCATTAAACTGAGCCGACACGCATTTCATCATGCACTAGATGATGTGTGCAACACGCGCATATACACGTCAATTAAATATTATTTGCACAAATACAACTTACCTTTAACATGCCTACATTTCCAAGGTCAAGGTCAGAAGAATCTGTATAATTGATCAGCTTTCACCCTTACAACCGTAGCTGTGTTAAGGTCAATCTGTAATCAGGTGGTATATCCATACACTAAATAGACGATTCTTGACTCGATGTCATTTCATTCCCTGATAAAATAATCGATTTTCCTGTCAAAGGAAAGAAATAATCATGACGTGTTTAAATAATGAGGTTTCCTATCAGTCATGCTTTATATATATATATATATATATTCAGAAAATCTGCTACACATAGTGGGCTTTGGATAGCAAGTGATCCGTTCTGAATTTTCAGATGATGATTCTTATTGGATGTCTTCAAGGACTTCGCCTTAGGAATTTGGCGTGACAGATGTCATTGATACCGTTGCTAATAGTGAAGCTTGTACCTTTGACCAGCCTTTGTACTAAAGTGTGTATACATAGATACGTCAATGGTAAAGGCTTGATAATGAATTAATCCTTGTTCTCAGTAAACCATCCAGCTGTCTTCATTCCCATTTGACAGTAGACACTCATCTTTGGTCCAGTATGATCCGCCCTCTTTCATTCCCAATAGAAAATACAGACACCTTCGTTCCCAGAAGATAATCTAGCAATTTTCATTTACAGTACATTACCCAGTCACCATCATCCCTTTAGATCCTACAGCCTCATTAATGCCATAAGATAATACAGCATTCTTCATTACTATTAAATAAGCCAGTCGTCTTGATCCCATTACATAATTCAGCCACTTTCATTACCTGTCGATAATCCAGTAACCTTTATTTTCCGTAGATAGTATATCCATCTCCATACCATATTAATAATCTAGCAATCTTTATATTCCCAGTAGATAATACAGCCGCCTTCATTCCCAAAGATAATCCAGCCACTTTCATTCCTAGTAGATCATCGAGACACCTTAATCCCCGAAAATTATAAGAATTTTCATATGTACCGGAGGTGGATAGAGAATTCCTCCCGAGGGGATCATAAATTGGGGTAAAACTCGAGGATTTGCCGAGGGTTTTACCCAAATTATGATCCCCGAGGGATGAATTCTCTATCCACCTACCGTTACATATGAAAGAGTATTTTGCTCTCATATCTACCATAAAAAACCAAATACTCAACCTCTCAATGCCCACAGACGGTCGCCATCTTCCAGTTTTTTTAATACTTTCTCTGTGGTTTAAAATCAAAAATAGCAGTAGAAATAAAGGCATTTTCTGAGCGCCATCATTAACCTCATTGCTACTTAATGTACATCTCATTTCGTGCGCAGAGAAATAAAGTTCCTAGTTGGAAATAGAAATTAAATTAAGTTTTTGTTGTCAAGTTGTTAATGTTGTAATTAATTAATATAAATGAAAGTATAGATATAATTAATAAATACAGACCGGACGTAAGTTGTTGACATTGGGAGTTAGTTTTTGTATAACTACGCAATGTGATTAGCCCATGTAAGATAGACTCAGCAAGCATGGTTATTTTACATGGCCAGCGTTATCTTACATGACCGGATATGAGAGAAAATTCAGTCTATTGATTACCAGTCTAAAATCCAGCCACTTTCATTCCCAGTGGGTAATCCAGCAACTTTTTACTCCCATTATATAATTAATTCCTTGTAGAAAACCAAACCATCTTTATTCCCAGGAGATAATCCAGCCACCTTTATTCACTGTAGATAATCCAGTCACCCTCATCATCACTACGGGCCTCGATTTGTTCTCACACTTATTTGACAGTTTTTAGTCAATATCCATAACATAATCCAGCCATCATTATCCTCAGTAAATAATCCAGCCACCTTCGTTCCCAGTGCATAATCCTTACAACATTCATTACAAGTAGAAAATTAAGTCATATTCTTTCCCAGGAGATAACTCAGACATCTTTACTCCCAATAGATACTTCTAACATTATTGTTTTGTAGAAAACTCAGCTGTCTTTGTCCACATAGAATTATTTATTCATCTTTATACCCAGTAGGTAATTCATCAACCTTTGTATTTTCATAATAAGATAGCTTGATTGCACAGCATGTTTACAAATATTCTATACAACACCTAATATTTGCCAAATTATGTTTTGAGAGAGAGAGGCAAAGAGAGAAAGAGAGAGGTAGTGTTAACTGAGTATCTAACCAATTGGCAATACCTTGAAGTAGACCATCTTTTATGGTCAAGGCGACTCTCTTCTCAATATTACGCCATCATCCATTTACCGGTGACTTACGAAATCAAACATTTTTCTATGAAATGCATGAAAAATAACCTCCCTTATCTTCAACGATATTTAAAACTATAAAAAATAAAAGCTACAAATGATTTCCAACATTTTATTTAATCTTCAATTTCATTTGGGGGAAAACAAAGAAAACTGATCACAAATTAAGCATATTCACTTCAAAATCAATCTCTTTTGAAAAACAGTCATCTCATTACTTTTGTATCAGTTAACACTAATGTATGGGAAAGGATTGCATGTCAAACCATCAGATTGTCACGAGGTCAATAAAGGGTTGCATGTCAGAACAAGGCAGAGGGTTGCCAGGCCTAAAAAGAGTTACATGTCAGACCATGCAGAGGGTCATATGACCTAGAAGAGTTTGCATGTCAGACTATGCAGATAGTCTTAAGACCTAGAAGGGGTTGCATGTCAGTTCATGCAGAAGTTCACAAGCTCAGATGTTTCAGGGTTTTGGGCAAGTGCAACACACATTTTGAAAAGAAAAAAACGTTTTGTCACTAGGATAAGGAATAAGTAAAACCATTGGATCTTGGGTGTAATCTCACTAAATGAGTATGGTAGACGGTGGTACAACAGGTGTCATAACAATTTGGTGAATATAAGGTCCAGTTTACTTCTGTAGAAGAATGCATCAGTTTGGTTGAAACCGGACAAGTACCAGTTTCTTCAAATGTTTGGTTCTTTACAATATGGGACAATAATCAACTTGACATTATAAAGGATATCTGTTTAAAAATGAGCACAAGTTATAACTCTTCGGGTGAAATAATTTGATTTTTCTTTCAAGATATATTTATCTAGTATTCTGTTTACTTTATTTAAATATTACTGAATTGACAGAACAAATCATAAACTTGATAAACACTACACAATCAACATTATTTCCAGAGTAAACACTGTTCTGAATGGCCATTTCACTCATAACGTATTAACACAAAAAACTCAATATCTACAGTTTTTTCGTGTTTCATATGTATATTTGAAAAATATGTTTAATACTAAATTTTTGAAACATATTGATTAATGTTCACACTTTATGCCACAACAGTGAAAACATGTAGGAAGGACACCTTTAGGTAACAGGGGCTTAGGTATTCAGGATAATCCTGATCTTGACGAGTCAGGATTAATTAAGGGTATTCTTTAGAGTAACAGGGAACAAGATTAGTCTGAATAACTAAGGATATTTTTAGGGTGACAGTGATCTAGATGAGTCAGGATTTTTCGAGTGACAGAGATCTGATATGTCTGTATATTAAAGGATACGTCAGGATAACTAAGGGTGTTCTTTAGGGCAACAAAGAACAAGATTAGTCTGGACACTTAAGGGTATTTTAGGGTAGTAGTGATCTAGATGTGTCAGGATATTTCGGTTGACAAACATCTGATTAGTCTGCATAACTTAAAGAATTATTTAGGGTAACAAAACACAGGTTAATCTGGATACTTCAGGGTGTTTTTTAAGGTAATCGTGATCTAGATGAGTCAGGATACTTCATTGTGACTGGGATCTACACTTGAAAATTTAAAGTACAGTGTATTCTTATTTTGGATGTAGATAAGCATGGATTAAACTTAGATAAAACGGGAGAAACGGTCAATGTTTACAGTGTGGCAATGACACCAAAACTTGCAAGCTGTGCAAGAAAACATCTAAAAGAACGAGAATACATGAAAACGTATCGGTATTATGACATTTTGGTCTGCTATAAATGCATCTTGAAGTGATACTTGTATCGTGATAGATTGCTGTTTAATTGTTTGTGAATAAAATGCCAAAATATGACACGTTTTATCACAATCATAGTATCACTTCAATTACACATCACTCCGCGACCTTATTGATGATAAAATTTGAAAGACGTTTTTGCTGTTTCATAAAAGCTTTTTAAAAGCTCAAAGCTAACAAAAATCTCTTCTTGAAATGCCAAATAGTCAATACGAAATCCAATTAGTATTTTGCACGTTAATTACCTGTAATAAACAGAAGGAATTAATCGCAGCAAGCTCAAGCGTCACCAGTAAGGCGATACTTATCTTGTATTGTCAATAAAATATAAATATTAAACTTACTGGTGACGCTTGAGCTTTTTGCGTGTAATTATTTCAGTTTATATGTTTATATTTTCATTATTCGCCTTTTATACAAATGTACCTTATTATCAACGCTCAGGCGCAGCGCCCTACTGAACAACCCACCCACCTTGGAACTGACGTTGGCTCTTTTTTTCGTTATGTCTGTAATACGTTCCAAAATACCTGATACAATTGAACAAAAAAAATTAATGATTACAGCCCTTCATGCATGTAACTGCTATGACTAATGTTACAAAACTTATTATTTTCGCCCTTCACGTTTAACTTACAATTTTCGCCCTTCACACTTTACAATTTTCGCCCTTCACATGTAACTTACTATTTTCGCCCTTCACAACTTACTTTTTTCCCCTTTCACATTTAACTTACTTTTTTCGCCCTTAATATTTAACTTACTACTTCCGCCCTTCACTTAACCTACTATTTTCGCCCTTCACATTTAACTTACAATTTTCGCCCTTCATATTTAACTTACTATTTTCGCCCTTAATATTTAACTTACTATTTTCGCCCTTCATATTCACTTGTAACTTACTATTTTCATCTTTCACTTGTAACCTACTATTTTCGCCCTTCACATATAACTTACTATTTTCGCCCTTCACATTTAACTTACTATTTTCGCCCTTCACATATAACTTACTATTTTCGCCCTTCACATATAACTTACTATTTTCGCCCTTCACATTTAACTTACTATTTTCGCCCTTCACATATAACTTACTATTTTCGCCCTTCACATATAACTTACTATTTTCGCCCTTCACATTTAAATTACTATTTTCGCCCTTCACATTTAACTTACTATTTTCGCCCTTCACATATAACTTTCTATTTTCGCCCTTCATATTTAACTTACTATTTTCGCCCTTCACATATAACTTACTATTTTCGCCCTTCACATTTACCGGGTAACTTACTTTTTTCGTCCTTCACATTTATCTTACTATTAAAGCCTTTACTATGTAGATAATGTTGTTCACTATTTTATTTTCTGCAATTATAAAGGGGCCCTAATTATGCAAAGTGAAAGGGAAGAAAAATTAAACCGATGTGAAAATTTCCCAGTATACAGTAATTTATAACTTTATTTTTAAAGTCGATAAACAGATGCATCTTTGATGCTTGCTTATACCGACCCTTTTTCTGATAGACAGGATTTGAGTCCAGTTTAAGAGTACTAATGAACTCATTATCTTTACTACTGCATTGCTGCTAGTTTTTTGGATTTAATTAAGTGTCGATATCAGCAAAATAATTTGCAAATTCAGATAATCTTGATTGTTTTATACTAATAGATTATACAATGTCAAATGGATTACGTTACAATTATGTCAGAAATGGACAAACTTATTACTTAAAAATACTGGAGCAAAACAGAACTGATATCACAGAATTAGGTTATCTAAGCCCAAGCTGATATGTAACTTTTCCAGGTATTTTAAAACCCAAAACAGGGATAATCTATATATGCATAATGCAATTCACAGGTTTTCAAAATTCATAGGCATCTAAGTTCAAGATACAAGCTGGCAAACATTTATACATGTACATGTACGTATATACTACCTGTAGTAAAGTTAGCATTGCTACAACACAAACAAAATATAGTTTAATTAAACAAAAGATACCTGTACCGCTCACATTTAATAAATGTTTACGTTTAGCAAAGTATATTAAATACTAAAATGGCATCAATACTTGAGAAGAATCATTTAAGCTTTTAATTCATTTCACCTGTTAAATTTTTAATGCTTCCTCCAAATTCTGGGGTTTTTATATATTTATGCTTACTAAATTTCTCCTCACCCCTTGAATATGGTATGAGCAAATTTAAATTGAAGCATTTGTATGCACCACCTTGCTAACGATACAATCAGACAAGTTTGTTCCTTGATGTTGATCAAGAGAATTGCATGACAGCGAACTGGTAGAATTGACTGGCTATGGAGTCATATGTTACCACTTCAAAACTTCAAACGACAGGTATCGGTCATGCGTTAAGTCAGGGTTATTTTTACCTGAAACCAATCAAATTACTAAGTATGTGCCTTCAATTTTGTCATGACAGTTTTAAGGGATGAAGAGAACATTGATGAACATAGTCCTTAGAATTTCAAGGATGCTTTGGATGTCAATTAAGAGATAAATATCCTTCATACCAGCAAGCTAATGATTATGATCGAGGGCATATTCTTCATAAAATACTTCACTGGGTTAAGCAGACCGTTTTGCGATCAATTTGCTTTTAATGAGAACACCAGTGTCAAGACAAATATCATGTCGCTAGGCCTCAAAAGCTGGAAATCTGGAAATGAGTCATTGTCATTTAGCTGGATAAATTTCATAGACTGATAGTTGTTTAGAATGCCAAACGCACCACTGATGCATAAGTCACACAAGAGTCCTGGAAGGCCTGTAATTGCTTGCCTGGGTTTCTAAGCTATCATGGAGAGATAATCTCATTAAATTTAGTACAAATAAGATCCCAGAGATATTGAATGGGCCAGTTCCAAGGGCCAATCCTGGTACAGTGTAGCATAAGAGTATTTAAATCTTTATACTCAATAATTGTATATATTGGTATAGTGTAGGGATCACAAATTATTTCCGTATTATTACCCGTTTGGTTTGGTTTGTTTTTGTTTTACGTCCTATTAACAGCTATGGTCATTTAAGGACATACCAGGTTTTGGTGGTAGAGGAAAGCCGGAGTTTCCGGAGAAAAACCACTGACCGATGGCCAGTACCTGGCGACTGCCCCACATAGGTCTTGAACCCGCGACTCAGTGGAGGGCTAGTGGTAGCAGAATGTCGGAGCTTTAACCACTTGGCCACGGCGGCCCCTATTATTACCCAGAGAGTACTGTAAGTCTGTAAGGGTAGGAGTGGACCCCAAGAGTATTCACGTCTTCATGCCAAGCAATATCGTATACCCTAGTTAGGGGTAAAAATATCAGCCATTTCCATGTCTTGACCAAGAGACTAAGTAACCAAGGGTGGGGCAGACTCAGAGGCCAGTCATGGTAGCATCTGTGTATTTGTCTGTTCATACATACTCAGCAATTGTAGATATGGCTATTGTGTGAAACATTTTCATGTTATGACACAGGGCCAATCCTGGTAGCAAATCTTCATGCTTAACAATTGTATATATATTGTTATGGCATAGGGATCTCAAATTATTTCCATACTATCTCCCTAAGGACTAACATCCAACTCTGAACTTTCATAAATAGCAACCGTATATATGGTTAAAGAAAGTGGGGATTTCAACTCCAAGTTCAGACCTTGAAACCACCAAGTCCCTACGGGAAAGACCAGACCCCAGGGTCAGTTCTAATATCCTTTTTGTGTTTGTTTCTTTTTGCCTGGCCATTGTGTACTACAACATGAAATGTTTGTTGTGTATAAACATTCATGGTTTTCGTGGTGGATATTGAACCACGAAAATAAATACAACAAATTTGAATGATATACGTGTCTACCGTTTGTTAATAAAGAATCTCCGTGAAAGTTTGTACCACAAAAAGATCTAAATGACTTCAAACCACGACACAAAGTATCCACGAACATTTCCTGTTTTTCAGTATATGGTGATGGGGTGGGGATCTCAACTGTTTCATACATATGAACCAGAAGCTAAACTTTGCGGTGTGGATCTAGATTATTTCATCTTTTTATAGTGAGTAATTGTATATCTGTTTATGGGGGGTGGGGATCACAAACATTTCTGATTTGTAAATGTTTTTGACCCCACCCTACAACCCAAAGGGGTTCAGCCCCTCTATTTGTACAAATTTGAATTTCAGTCTCCTTATTAAGGATGAGTTGCACAAGGAAATATTTGACTGAAGGATGGACGATGGACACTGCAGTACAGCATAACCTCACCTTGGTTCTTAGGACCAGAAGAGCTAAACATACACAATAAGTTTGCAGGAAATTTTTAACATGATACCCTTTGACCTTTTAAGTAGATCAAAGTCATTTAATCTAACAAATCTAAGATTCCTCCACTACCACATGCAACATGCTATGACTCGAAGCCATATATTTTTATAGAAGAACTTGTTTAAAGGATATCAATTTAAATATGGATAGACGATGACAGACACATTCATATCAGTACACTAACACATTGTGCTAGGCAATTTAATAAAACACTACTCCAGCCTTGACCCTAGATTTTTAAGAAACTGAGAGTGAAATTAACATACAACATATGGTTATAACTTAAAAGATGTAATTATGGCCTTACCAATAACTATATATATTAACTTTACTGGATTCGTTATTAGTATCTCCATAAACAATCCATTTCTCTATAAACAATCCATTTCAACTATTTGAAATTGTATTTCTAAACATTTTCTTCATAATGGTAAGTGTGAGTTGTAGAAAGATTATGTATTACAACCAGTAGGTGTTGATGTGTGATGTTTTGGTGACTAGTACAATTAATATCCTGTCACCTTCCTCAAATAAATTGACAAGTGAAGCTTATTACACAAAGGTGTACAATAAGTATGAGTTGGCAAAATTTGTACCATCAATTTGATATGGTACGTTTTGTACTAGTCATCAAAATGTTACATGTAAACACTTACTTGGTTATAAACATAATTTTTCTACAATTGATTACAACGAACCAGATTTGTGTCATTATAAGCTAATTGGACAGTGTTAAAGAATTAATTTATTTGGCTTGGTTAAAATAAAAATTAAACGGTCTTTACTCTCATCATCATTAATCGTCATCACTATCATCATCAATTCTTTCAAAACTGTTGTCCTCCCCCATCTCGTCCCCTTGTGTCGAGTCTCTATCATTGTTACTCATAGTATCGTCACTCATATCATGCACAACCTCTTCATTGTCTTCCCCACCTTCCCTATTGTTCCTATTGACAATGTCCTTGTCACCTTGAGAACTGTCCGTCGAGCTCTGGTAAATATTTTTATGGCACATTGGGCAATTTTCTTGGATGTAAAGCCATTTTTTCAAGCACGTTCCATGAAAATAGTGACCGCATGGTGTGATCCTTGCAGAGTCTAAACTCATGTAACAAATTGGACATACGTCGTTGTATGCGGCCAATTGTTCTGCTGAAGCATGTGGCAAGGATTCCATCTTTTTCACTGCCTCCCTCCGCAGTAAAAAGCTTTTCCATCCAGTCTGGAGTCTTTGCCACACATTGAAATAGCAATGAATGATAAGTATAGAGGAGTTGATCCAACTCCATTCACCTGTAATAGATTCTTTCATACCGTAACAGACAATAAACACTGCAACCACAAACTCCAAAACACGTACAACAGATCTTGTATAGTATATAACATCATCAAGGGAATCCCAGTTCTTGGCACTTAGGGAGTCATACATGAAAAGTGCATAGACGACAAGAGCTCCTATGACCTGGACTGTTGTCAGCAAGCAGCTTGACATGATAACTAGTAACCAAAAATCAAGGTCAAAATAATGGCAAATCGAGTAAGTCATAAATAACGGAAACATCCAAAGGAATGTGAACAAGGCCACAGCCCGTATATGCTTGAATATGTTTCTGTTGTGGGCAGCGCTCAATCCTAGTAAAATGGGTTCTGATATTTCATACATTGATTGAATGAGTGATGATGCAACGATAAAAAGAAGAATGCTCATCAGAAATGCTCTCTGTAAAGGTTTCAGTTCAAGAAGGCCGGTCTGGATGGCAATCAATAACATAGTAAAACCTTCCGTCCAGCCACGCAGCGTGTCATTATCTGCCTGATAACTAGACCAACCTTGAAGGTAGATTTTAGTCAAGGTTAGGATACAGAACGAAGCGTAAGAAATGGTAACTGACAATGCAAATAATGACATTGGTGTTGCGCAGCATTCACCTATGCTGGCTAAAAATGTAATCATCACACCTTCTTCTATCACCGGAAGATTGGTAGAGTTCAGATACACATAAAGTTGTGTCGAAAACATCACTAACCAGAATACCAGGAGCTGCACTGGAATTAAAAGAGAATACCACATTGCGGCCAAGGTAGGGATACCTCCGAACACCTCAAATGAGACATACACCTGCATTACAGCTTCCTTACACATAATGATGATACTGCCGATACAGTTCAGGAAATACAGGCCAATCATGATAACAGTAAATATGGCTGCTATGTTAATTATAACTTGCTGCTCCTCCGGACCTGTTCCCATAGTACAAGCAAATATTGGCATGGTGAACACAAAGAATGTATATCGAACCCAGTTGTTAATATCCAGCAGATACGCAATGAGAACTGCCATAAAACATTGGATGCCTATAAACGTCACAAAACGCTGCATTCCCTTGGCATCGTCAAAGATGGAGATTTCATTGCTGGCAGCATGAATGTCTATGTAGAGTTGAGACAGCTTGTGTTCAGTGAAGAGTAGGATCAATGCAATGAAATGCATGTAGAGGTCCACAAGTTTCCGCAGAGGAAGTGTCGCCAGTACTGCCGCAAAGATCAAAGCTGGAGGAAAAAATAAAGCATTTTTAAATCAGTGTTCCTACTGACACAGTCTAGGGCATTTAATCGATAGTTGACATTTTTTAATATCATCTGTCAAACATACTTTTCTCTAAAATTTGTGGAAGAAGAAACACATGTCAAATAGACATGCTCATACAAACCCAAGAATCTATGTTCTCCTTGGGGTGTTAAAAACATAATCTCAAGAGTCCACTCTAAGTCCTTGCCGTCCCCATATCAAAGTGAAGATGAATCAACTTTTACCATGATAAGTCTTATTTCTATGTGATGACAACAGTATACCTGTAATTAATATTACTGCCTGCTTGAGATCCAAATTTTACAGAGATTAGTAGTATCAATGTTATTTAATGTACTTTACGGGATCAGGATAATTATATTTCTAGCAGTATTTTTTTAAAACCATGTATGGGGTCCCACTCTCATGGTCAATATGTAAAATGGATAACCCGTTACCGTAGCAACTACAGGGTAAAGAGGTCTATGGATCTCTCAGTCTGTAAGTCCCAGACTCTTTGAAAGCAAGTCAACATAAATATTTTTAACATAAATTTGACAGATATACAAGTTAAATTTATGTTTAAAAAAAATAAGATGTGTTGCAGGTAACATGCCTAAAAAAATGGGGTAGGTTGGTAGGCAAACAATATTTATATGAATTTAAGTATTTAATTTTCATGATTCAATACATTTTGTATTATGCTTTAAGCCAATTTTTTCAATGCCTTTCCACACATTAAAACAGCTATTAATTTCTCAAGAATAAGGTCAGACTCCCAGAACAGGAAGAAAGTACATTTTAATGAGTGGCTGTGAAGTTTGCCTAGCTAATATATAATCTTAGATACAAAAAGGTGATAAAGTGTCTAGGGTCGGCAGGAAAATCTAGGGAAGGTCTGGATACCTGAAACACATGTTGTTTTTGGCCTTAGCAAAATACATGCCAAATATCATTGCTATAGGCAGGATGCAGGTTGTTATAGGAAATTGTTTACAAAATATTGTTACACATTTGATTCATTGTAGAGTAATGCTGAATAAGCCTAAAGGATCAACATTTTATTTCAAATAGAGGTTGGATTTGGAAGTGGGTACATATCTACCCTTACAATAAATTAATTAATAAATGAGATTTGTTGAGAAATGTTAACCTGTATAGCTTCCTAAGGTATAATAAAGTCCTTCTGTTTCTGATAGCTGTTTTTTGACGACACTTTTGGCGACACTTCTTTGTGATGTTCGAAACCATGATTCTACAATGAAGAGTGCTGGAACCCTCAGTATCACACACACAATTGACTCGATGGACCCTCGCCCTACTGTCAGCATAGTTCCTTGCTGTTGGCTGATCAGTGCATCGCAGTGGGTCTACAATATAATGTTAAAGCAGAAAGAAATGACACAGAGCGGAGACAATGAAACACCATTAAAATTTTTGGGAATTGCCATAAAAAGAGTTGAAATAACACAGGTTTGTCATGTCACACATGCAAACATTTATAACATGACAAAAACTTCAACACAGTGTTCCTGTCAAAAGCCAGTTGCCGGTAGAAACAGCCTGCTTATGCTCAACTTAAAGCCAGCTATTTTCCAGGAAATGGACTATTTGTGATACTAGAACTTGTCACATTCAACCAGCTATTCTTTTTTTAAATCAACCACCTGTTCAAAAACTTAAACCTAAAAATTCTAGACAGGCAATCTGCTCTATGCCAGCCAAGCTACTGGGTATTTTCCAGCTTAAACTTGTCACGGACAATATAACCAGATATAACTTGTACTTCACTAAGTAAATTTCTGATGCCTGTACTGCCAGAAGTTTTAAATTGAATACAACTATATTTATTTAAAGGGAAGGATTGCTTTACATGTATTACAAGGTTTCTGGTTATGTTCACTTGTTTGCCTCTTTGTTCTACAGCTCTGCAAGTATATTTTGTATCAAAATTGCATTTACTCAAACCTGTTTTGAAGCTCTATTATGTCACAGGAGGGAAAATGCAATAAGTCCTGTGAAAGGCCACTAAAGACAATTACAATATTGCAATGAATTTGCAACCAAGGTTTGGGTGTTTTCTTGCTAAGTGCACATACAGTACTTTAAACAAAGGGTTGCTTACAGGCACCGTTATCCCCACATGTAAACAAGCTCTACTGAACTTTCTTTAAATGCTAACAAACGTCTCTTGATACAACAGAACTACTCTTCCATATTACAGATTCAAAGAAATCTGTCAAAAAACGTAAGAGAATATCTCCAGACAAAAAATAAAATACTGAAATAAACAAAGGGGAATAACTTTTGTAAAATTCATTGAATCGAAAGTCTTTTCGGGAGACACAGTATATCAAGTTTCAAAGAAATCCTTTTAAAAATAAAGCAAGAGATTGCTGGACAAAAGTCAAATACTGAAATAAACAAAGGGCACTAACTTTTGCAAAAATTGTCAAATCAAAATTCTTTTCAGGGAGACGCAACTTCATATCATGATTATAATATATACCAAGTTTCAAAGAAATCTGTTGAAAAAATGTAGGAGATCTCCGGACAAAAATCAAATACTGAAATAAACAAAGGGCACTAACTTTTGCAAAAATTGTCGAATCAAAATTCTTATCATGGAGACACAGCTTCATATCATGATTATAATGTATACCATGTTTCAAAGAGATCGGTCGAAAAATGTAGGAGGAGATTGCTGGACAAAAATCAAATACTGAAATAAACAAAAGGCAATAACCTTTGCAAAAATTGTCGGATCAAAATTCTTTTCAGGGAAACACAACTACATACAATAATTATAATGTATACCATGTTTCAAAGAGATTGGTCGAAAAATGGCAACTACATTTGTAGGTAGCTCAATTGATAGAGTGACCCTTTTAAGATTTTGGAGGGTCCGGGGTAAATAAATTGGAGCCCAGTCTGGCTGAGCATTTTACCTTCCCCTGTTACATTGAATTTACTTGATCAAAAGTAGAATGCAAAATTAAATTCAGGGCAACAGAACATATCTCTTTCCCAAGCACAAACATGTTTGATCCCCTACCCTTATTCATAAATAAATACATATGATAGTTGGGGAGAAATCATATAATCTAATCTTAAGAGTGTAATGTACATGCTTCATATAGATAAACATATACTAGTAGGTAAAGAAAAATCTCATTATGATGCAGTTTACCTCATTTTAACAGGTTGATATATAGATAACACAGCTATGTAGGTCATTTTATACAAACATGTAGCATTCAGTGCTAGAAAGTAAAAGAGATTGACATGTTATAAGCCTATTAATATTTGTATGGAGAACCTTATTATTGACTTCATTAAAGGTGACATTTTAAAAACTTATTAACAAGTTCATTATATTAAAATAGCATGCAAGTTCTAGTATCATTAATATTAGGGGTCTTTGAACATTTCTTATATGGGAGTTGAAATTAAGGGTGGATATACATGTACATGTAAGGCCGTCATTCGGGTGGCTTTTTTAGAACCTTAAGGAAACGGATAGAAACATTAACCGAACGTCGGTGCGAGATGTTGAGTTTTTTAGACGTTTGAAATCGATTTTACCATCGATCTGCGTTCATCCTTTTTCGGTAGGCCTAACTTACAGGTTTAGAAGTTGTGGAATAATAACTTTGCAGAAATACCAGGTCGGGGAAATATTGCTTTGTTTAACTATACACTGCATGACATTTGTTTTAAAGAAAACACCTTTTAAATTCAAACACTTTTGTTGAAAACAGAAGCGCAGAGAATAAACGGCAATCTAGAAATACCTGAAATAACAGTTGGAATGATATAACTCAAATCTTGCAATGTTTCAGGCAGACCAGCTGGACATATAACCGGAAGTCACAAAAACGAAAATCCTAGCTTCATAATAAAACGAAACGATGAGAACAGATAATATGTCACAAACATATTTATGATTTATTTGCCTAATTTGAAAGCAGTTATTTGGTTAATTAATTGTGTTTTTATATAAAGAGTGAATAATCAATTGCTATATTTGATACAGTTTTAATGGAGTATTTCGCAAATTAAATCATCACACCGGAAGTTGTCCGTTGACACAACCTGGGATTTTCATATTTCGGAGAACAGAGTTTATATGCATTTGACGTAACAGGTCAAATACCTGTACCTGCGTATTATCTCTGATGATGATCACAGAAGAGTTATGAAACATGCCATGGCTTACAGAAATTTTCAGAATGTGGGAAGTCCTTTTACGAGTACCCCCTCTTTTTGTCATAGACTCTCTCCTCAACAACTCCCTTTTCACCTACTTTCAGGTGTACTTTCAGTTCCTTCAATATGAAACGACGATGACATGGATCCAGTATATAGAATGGCTGTTTCTTTTATCGTTGTGTTAGTATTCCATTGTTATATTTATTGTTGTTTATCTAGTATTGCCAGTTCCTTGAACGTTTGTGCACAGGGGCACGCAACTAGCTAACCCGAGTTTCCTGTGCCTCAGACCCTGACACTGGAGATTGACATTTTGACAGATACATCTAGATGTCTGGTGTGAGGCCTTTATGAAAATGTGGAATTATCTAGCACCGTTTGGTGTCAGACAGTTTTGAGGTGCTGACAACAAAAATCAACTATGACACAACACCAACCTCACATATATCGATAAATGGATTATTTATTGATCAAAATCCGCTCTTATTATCACCAACAGCTGCTAAATTCCGTCAGTAGAGTGGAAAATTGTTCAAAATTTCCCACCTGAGCGGACACTAATTTCTATATTTCAGGGTAGTGACTAATCAACAAAAAGAGGCGGTCTGGAAATCTTCTAAACAATAGTGATATATTCCGTTCTCGGTCCGGATCAGTATTTCTACTTCTACTTCAACTTTGTAGTGACCGCCTTCAATATGCTGAAGTTTACATCACTTGGACTATGCCTAGCTTAGTGGAACAGTATTAACAATAGAAAAATTTGAAGAATTTTAAATCAGAGATGATTTAATTATATTTACATAGTTATGATAACACATTTTTATTTATTTTTTTTATGAATGATATGATAAAACTATTAACACATATACATTACTGGCTATATAAGGAGGCAGTACCCAAATCGGATCAGTACCCAAATCGGATCATTTTGGCAAAAATACTTATAAATCAATAAATGTGTCACAAAATCAGTTATAACAATGATGCATTCTGAGAATAGATAGTCATGCACCAGTTTATGTCTACAGATGGTTAGTTTATAAGTTCAAATAGCACAAAAAACGCAATTCAAACTCAAATGTCAGTGTTTTGATTACGTTTTTAAAAAATGGTGCGTGCCATGACTATGCATTTTGTTTTGGACTATAGAAATAAATTCACGCTGTAGAAATATTGTTTGTCATATAACTTCTAAAGATCACCATAAAGGGTTACCTAGTAATATGCTGACTAGAACACATTGCTTTGAACGGCTCAACAGAGTCGCTCATCACATGTACAGTGCTCAGTGGAAGGCTGTTCCAGGTTTTAATAGTCCATGGAAAAAAAGATTTTTGCCAGATTAGGGTTCTGCAAGATGGAATTTGATAACAGAGTGAGTGTGTGTGCTGTGACTGTCTAAGAGGTTGACAGTGTTGCTTGTTGATTAGACACTCCCTGACCCGAAGAAAATGCCATCCGCTCAGGTGGGAAATTTTGAAAGATTGTAAACCGAGGACTCCACTAACAGAATTTAGCAGCTTGGTGATAATAAGAGCTGATTAATTGGGATCAATAAATAATCCATTTATCGATATACATGTATGTGAGTTTTGTTTTTTTGTCATAGTTAATTTTTGTTGTCGGCACCTCAAAACTCTTGACTCCAAATGGTGCCGGATAATTGCCCATTTTCATATAGAAGTGCACTCTGTTCCAACCAGACATCTATATGTCAAAATGTCTAAGTCAGCTGGTTTCAGGGCCAGAAGAAACTCGGGCTAGCAACTATCATTAAAATTGATCTTGTTTAAGTTGTTATATACATTGACATAGTTTCAGTGACTGAAAGTCAAACAAGATCCATATTAGTTGTATTTGCGTGTCCCTAGTATGGTTTGTGCAGCATAGGTACTGGAAACAAGATGCACATATATTCATGCCTCACTGGGTCCCTCTATCAGTAGGAGGTACATGTATATTGTAATATTGATCTGGTTGCATTGGACATACACAAACCCTCATATGAGATATAATCCTGCATTTGTGTAAAAGTTACTGTTAACAATATTGATTTTATATTACTGATATGGGGAATTCAGTGAATAATCAATATTTTTCTTTTAAACATTCATTAAGAATTAAAGAGGTGTCATTTTTTTTAACATAACCAAATAGATATATTTTAAAATTAGGTTTGATTGTCATTTTTTGCACAAGAAGGAATTGATTCCAACGACTATGAGGATGCATCAGCTGAAGCAACTGATTTTGCTTACAATGACGTCGACCACCATGAACCCATCCTAGACATCCAGCAGTTACGTTTACTTTCGCTCTCTACACCCCTGGAATATGTCATGGCAAAATTGAAGGCACGAAGATTTGGTCTTGGGTAAATAAAACTGACCAATAGCTAGACTGACACATGCCCTTTGAAGATTACAAAGGAGAGACGCCCAACTTCAAAGCCTGTCAATTTTTACCGTTACGTGACCGCGAGATTCTTTTGATGTGCATCAAAGGATCGAAGTAGTCTTCTTGTCTCATCAACATGGTGGAGCACACCTAGCCTTCAATTTTGTAATGACATATTCCAGGGGTGTAGAGAGCAAACGTGAGCTTAACCCCTGGATATTGAGGATGCCATGAACCATATAAAGTTTTGACTCTCCAAACTCCAGGGAATTTTTATTAAATTTTTTAAGGGTCAAAGCCTTACAACTTATAAGTAAGATGACAACAGATTTATGTCTTTATTAAGTTTTTGATTTTCAAGTGAACTGCTACTAAGTCAAGCATTTCTAGTGCTACTACTACTGCATCAAGCGTTCTTGTGTTACAAATTTAAGTGTGTGCAGTAGAGGATGGGGAGATGGCAGGGTAATTTTCACTTTATTCCCTATGGAAAATTAAGATATTTCTCCCCTAATTTTGTATTCTTTTTTAAAGCCAAAGATCCAGTTCCCAAAGTTTTGAAAAAGTGTTGGTGTGTAAGGTGTTAAAATTAGCTACATATAACACACAAAATAAAAAATGAAAGCTTGTTGGTCTGGTCCCTTCTTGTAATATATGGAAAACTTATTTTGGTCCCTGCAAGGTGGGATCAATTCATTTTAGCTCCCTTGGCATCAAGTACAAATTGAGGTTATGGTATGGTGAACATGTGTTGTGCGTCATCCGACGTCTGTCAACTTATTCTTTGCAGGGCATCCATTTGACCCTTGATTTTTAGCAATTTCAGAAGTCAAATCACCATTTCTCAGATATATGAAGGGTCAAAACAAATGTCAAATAGACATGTCCCTCAAATCCCAAGAGTCAAATCTGATTTTATGGAGTCAAAAACATACTCTCAAGGGTCTACTGGATGCCCTGTTTTGTACAACTTCTCCTTACGAACTGGAAGACTCAGGGCCATGATATTTGGCCAGAAGATACCTTGGACAAAGAGCTATAAAATTTCCTCAAATATATGGCCGAGGGACTGCTGGTAACCACTCACCTGGTGGATTATACTTAATAATTAGCTGTAGCTTCGGGTGTGGCACAGACCCCCAACCCCACATTCCCTATATATGTGTCCATAAAACCCCAATACATGGACTGGGAGTTAGGAATCTAGGCCATCCCCTTGAGGCTATAGGGGGCAACCATCTAGAATTTGGAGATCTCAGGATTACTAGTCAATTCATCATTAGTACGGAACTCCACTAGTTCATTACTTGGGGGCTAGTAGATTTTATGTTGAAGCTACTTAGAAATAATTAGAAATAATTTTCTAAATACCTTAAATATGAAATACACACCCATGCTTAAGTTATTATTGAATTGAGGGTTGAGCTATACATGTATCTTGGATGTGTTGAAGTTGGAAATATTTCACTAATGCCTTGCCAGGATCAATGTTCTTTTTTTATATCTGTTTACCATTACAGTTTGTTTCTGTAAGGATTGCTTGCCTTGGTACAAATTGTTGCTTTGAGGCTAGGTGGAATGAGAAATATGGTTACCTAAATTTCAAAAATTCTGCTTTCAGCAGATGTTTGGAAAAAAATTCTACTTTTTTATAACTGTTTGCTGTTTTGTAGATAACTTAAAACCTCAATCAAAAACGCAATAACTTGTCAAAAATTCTCAATTATAGGAAATTGCACTAGAAATTCCAAATCTGCTTTTCCAAGAGTCCAATTTCAGATTTGTTAGAATCAGCTATGCTAATTAGGCAGACAGTTAACATTTTCCCCAGAATATGAAGTTATATTTATTTATCATTAGCAGAAGTGTGATTGGTGATTTGCCTTGTAGGCTCATAGTTCATGAGCACAGTCACTGTTATTACATTTTAATTTCATTTGGATTTCACAATGAGTCAGGTTGAGTCGCATTCTTTCTAATTATATATTATATTATATATCGTGTTCATTAATAATTCATTGTACATGTTAACAGTCACTTTGTATTATAAGTGAATATTCAAATTAGACATGCTGAAGTTAGGCATTCTGAACAATGACAATGAAATTGGTTGTAAATTTACCAGGTAATACAACGGTGTCAGAGTCACTGTCGTTACTTCATTATCCACTTTCACAGCTAGTCATTCACGATATTAATTAAGAACGCAAATACAAGTTATAGCATGCAGGTACATACAAAACATGTTAGTTGATAGATTGTTCAACACATTTTTATTTTCTTGTAAAGTTGTACATACTTATTTGGTAATACAAATGTAATTGGAAGTTTAGAAAATCCAAAGTTGTAAACATGAATTGCAAATGATAAAAGGAAGTACACTGCAATAATATTGTACAACACCAGTGCACTAATGTGATTTCAGCTTTAAACATCTCTTACTTGTATAGTTTTATTTTAATTTTTGCAGGTACATCTGTGGCCCTGGTGATTTTTCTTCTGGGAACCCGGCAGCTGCTCACCATGTACAGCTATATTCTGTCCTTGGTCGCCGTCTTGGTCTCATTAAACATGAATCTAACATTCACGAGGCCTGCAACCAAATCACTTTGGATGGTGGAGTTTTCAAATCCCAAAAACGAAACCACAGATTATTCGGTACCACCAGAGATAGTTCGTCATGGATTACAAACCTGTATAAATTATTTACTTGGTCAGCTGGCTGCTGCTTACATCTTTTGTAAATCCTGGCAATTTCGGAGAGAAGTGCGAACTGAAAACAAGAAACATGTATATAGTGTCTTCTTGTCATTCATTTTTCCAGTTATGATGGCACAAATAATGCAGATGATGGATATAAGTTCGGAAACACTACATTTCTGGATTCTAGTGGTAGGTTTGGTCCTACCACTTGAGATTCTGTCAACGGATGCATTCAACACAGCATCTTCATTCTACTTCACTTTTAGGCGTTCGTATAACCTGGTGAAATTGACTATCAGTGCCATCGGATTACAAGGCTTTCTGGAAAATCACTGGGTTCGTTTACAAGTTCCCAAGGTGCTAAGAATATTTTTTACAAGTAGATTTATATTTCAAGTTGGATATCTGTATTTGATGTCGTTAAATCAAGTTAATGTTAGTTATTTTAGTACAGACATTTTAAACAAAATTGGTTACCAGGTAGTGGTACGAAGCTGTGATGATGTTGTTGCACTGCTTGGTTTGACTAGCATTGTGTCATTCTGTGCCCATTACATCGGCGTTTTTATGGCATTCTGTATAGGATCGTCTGAAGACGACGACAAAAACATGGGTACAGTGTCTGCAATTTTATTCTTTATACTTGCCCTGCAAACAGGGCTCACAGGATTAGAACCCGACAAAAGACTAGCAAGACTCTGCAAAAATTTATACTTACTAGGAACTGCCATCACACATTTTGTTCACAGCATGGTACATCCTCTGTTAATGTCACTGAGTGCGTCACGCAACATGCACATCCAGCGACACGTGCGAGCACTGGCAATGTGTGCCTTCCTCATCACATTCCCTTCCTGCCTTTTGGTCTACCTCTGGAGCATTCACAAGGTCAACACATGGCTTATGGCCGTGACAGCATTCAGCCTTGAGGTTATCATCAAGGTCATAGTATCCCTCATGGTATATTTTCTTTTCATGCTGGACGCATATCGAGACAAATTTTGGGAGTCGCTAGATGACTATGTTTATTACATTCAATCAACTGGCAACACAATAGAATTCTTATTTGGAATTTTCTTGTTTTGTAATGGAGGTTGGATACTACTGTTTGAATCGGGAGGAACAATTCGTGCTGTTATGATGTGTATCCATGCTTATTTTAACATCTGGGTTCAAGCGAAAGAAGGTTGGAAGGTTTTCATGAAAAGGAAAACAGCTGTAGATAAGATCAATTCTCTCCCCTTGGCCAGTCAAGAACAACTCAATACGCTAAATGATGTTTGTGCAATTTGTTACCAAGAGCTGCAGAATGCGCGGATAACATCATGTAATCACTATTTTCACGGCGTCTGTCTCCGGAAGTGGCTATACGTTCAAGATAATTGTCCAATGTGCTACAAGGTAATTTACCATCCTGTCGGGGGAGACAACTCCAGTGTGGAAGGGGATGATGCTAATCAAAACAATATTAACAATGGTTTAATACCACCAGTCCCAGTCCAACGTGATCATCAAGATTAGCTGGGTCTTTTAAATGCTGTGTTACATTACTGCCTATGGCTATCAATTCAAACCATGTATATTAAATCAGGAAACCTGTATAAACCGACAATATGGAGAAAACTACAATACGCTATGTAAATTCTATGTAAATTTCACATATAACATCTTTTCCATAGTTTCCTTGTATTTTTTTTTTTAAAAGTTCTCCGGACCTGTTTGTGGATTTCAGGTCCCATGGCCATGGCATGTAGTTCTGCAGTAAGGTTGGATTAAATTCCTTAAAAGTTTGCATGTTGTACTTTTTTTCAGGGAAAACTAAAAAAAAATGAATCCTTGAGATTAGCACTGAACCAGAAATATATAAATGGAGATATAGAGGACTTTTCTTCACACAAAAACTGCAATACTTGTGATATTTTGAGTGAGTGAGTCGTTGAAGGTATCAAGGGTTAGAATGACTGGTTTATACAGGTTCCATATTATAGAATGTCTGATTTAATTTCCATGGTCAAAGTTAAATATTCTGATTTTTGCATTATTTTTAATTCAAATCTATAAGATGAAGCAAGTATATTTGATATATAACGTGCTGTATTTTACTGGTGAAAATTTTGCCCAGTGAACTTAATACCTTGTACATACTCGTGGATAGGTAATA
Organism: Crassadoma gigantea; assembly: GCA_032360845.1. Taxonomy (NCBI): domain Eukaryota; kingdom Metazoa; phylum Mollusca; class Bivalvia; order Pectinida; family Pectinidae; genus Crassadoma; species Crassadoma gigantea. Next base: position 9,940 of record JAULCA010099970.1, on the reverse strand, counting down.
TTATTAGGTCTGTGTGTTCATAAATGTGATTGATTTTATCATCAGGGTATTACATCCACTTTCATATATCTTTAAAATCTGTTGAAACAGGTAAGCTAACATGCTCTGAGTGTATCACCAGTAAAAGTTATAATTGATTTGAATGAGAGAATTCATGTTGGAGTGAAATTTGTATGATTTATTGGTTGATGTAATTGTAATGTGTAAATGCACTCTTGGACCAGAGTCGTTTTATATTGTTCAAAGTTGTCATGGGTTAGTTGTTTCTGGTTGTAGTACAGAAGGAAAACATTTTGAATTCAAAGCTGTCGACCTTGAGCAAATTACTCAATAATTAACATTGATCACCTAGTGAAATTAGATGGCTGCTTATTATTAATTAATGTGTGCCATTAAACAACATTTTGTACTTAATTCAGCGACATTTAAAGATTCCAGTAAAACTGCCCACAGCTGCAACTGTGCATTAATATTGGAAACTGATTTTTACAGAATGACTATATAGTTTTGATGAATCATTTTTAAGACAAACCATATTTTCATGAAAAAAATAATAATTTAAAATATGAAATAAAAGAAATATTCTCAACAACTGTATTCCGAGTGTAAAATTCCTCACAGGACTAGACAGGGATTTGAACCCTGGACTTTAGATTGTGGAATTGTGCTATGGTGATATTGAAAAGGAATTAACTCATTCATCCTGAAATACCATAATGAACTATTCCAACCTTTAAATTGAAAGAGTTCAAATGTGTTTTCAGGGATAAATGAGTTAAAAGGAGATTTCTTTATATTGATCCAAAAAACCAAACTACATAGGGACATTGATCTTTAAGCCACGAAAAAAGATTGCTTAGTTTCCGACGAGGATAGTTCAAATTACTTTCTATATAACCGTTTTATTTTGTTTTTGTTGTACCTTCCTTTTTTTACTAAGGTTAAATGAGAAGAAACACTGCTTAAACTTGTTTCTTCTTGAAAATTGAAAAACTAGAGGTTTTACACAAAGATAGTGTAAAGGAAGGGTCAGGTTAATGTAAATACATCAATGCAATTTCTACCAAAAGAAGATGAACTGCCATATGTGATAATTAAGTTGTCATTTATAGGGGTTTCTTCTGATGTTTTGGTATTTTCAGCTGTTCTTTTTTTTATGTAGCTAAATGAAAAATAATATGTATTTCACAATTGTAATTTTGTTGCGTTTTACAGCCATCAAGCTCATGCTAGAGACACGCACTCTCAGTACACTTTATACTGGTGACAATTAAGTTCAGAGTTCAGAACTTCATCCCTGGAAAAATCAGTTCAAAGAAATAATATATTTTTCAGTGGTTTAATTATTTCTGGAAATCAGATGAAACCACTTTTCTACCACCAGTATTAAATCTAATGCTACAGAACCACCTAGCACTATACTGACATTTATAATCACTTCAGACTTGCTAATTAAACATCAATCAGATACCTTTTCATTTCAGCAAATTTTATTCCAGACATTACTGGTATATGAAAGGAATTTGTTTTTCTCCTAATTGATATAAGAGTTAAATATAAATTTTAAATATAAATTAAAATGTTAATAGTTTAAATGCTATGTTGAAAGTTTATGTGTGTTAAAGCTAGTGTGTTAAAATTTGATTTATATATATATATATATAGTTGTTAGCTCACCTGGCACAAATTTGTTAAAGTGCCTGTTTGCTTGTGGCATGGTGCAGCATACCTCGTCTGTCTGTAAACTTCTTTAAACAAACTGAAATACCTAGTATTTAGGCTGTAGGTATTTGGGATAGAATGCTGCACATTTCCTCATAAAAAATGACCTTGGCCAACTTTCAAGGTCACAAGGAGCAAATATGAAAAACAAAAATTCAGATAACATTTTTCGAAGATCCATCATATCTAGATAATTTAAAGCAGTGAGAATCTTTTATTAATATACTGCATTAAGAACAAGGTCACAGAGGCCTTTTTTTTAACTTTAACATTTGAGAGTGTAATATCTATTTTGTTGACAGAAAATGCATGACCAGTATGTAACTTTCATGTCACATCTCATCTCATCTTCCAACAAATTTGCTTAGCATTCGTCTAGTAGTATCAGTCCAAGTGAGCATGACAGGCCCTTTGGGACTTTTGTTATTTTGTTAAGTATAATACCGGTAGTTGTTGAAATTTGATGTAATCATATGTATGTATGGTAATATGTTGTACCATGAATAAGATTATACAGATACATGTATATAGGAGGTTTTTATACAGGAGTGTGTTTACATTTAAATTGTTAAAATTAAATTAAATTATGTAAATCTATACCATTTCGATCTAATAAGTGCACCTGGCCCTTTAATATAAAGGGTGTGTTTATGAATATGTACTTAATTAATTGACACATACCTGTGTTAGCATCAACCTATCTGCAATAATTTCTAATGTATTGAGCTTCTTATGTGATTTTCGTGATTTTGTAAACACAGTCCACTTTTTAGGTTGAATGGATTTGTATGTAAGTAATTATACATGTAATATCACAGATAGATATCATTGTCTTTCATTACTGACAAACTTACATGTATCAAGTGTAATTAAAAATTACGTAGTTAAGGCACTGCACCAAATAAATTTGGATTTTTTCTTTTTTTTTAAGATGACTTCTCTGTTAATGTTTTCAATATATTTTTGTAAGTAGAAATCTAAGTAAAAGTACAGTTGAATTCTCTTGTGTGTTTGCCTGGGATCTTAAATATATAGATAATGTTAATCACTCTTGTTTTGGAGAAAATATATGTCGTTGTCTTAATTAAGGATGAGAGTAAGAGTCAATTAAAATGTTAAAATGTCTCACTATTTATTCAGATACATTCAAGTGAAGGATATACAGATGTACATATATAGATATAAAGGTTTTAAGTTATTTGAAGCACTTGTAAAGTCAAGAAAATAAGTATTTGGGAAAATCAAATGATATTTAGTATAATTAATGAGGTTTCATGATATTAATATCAATTGTCATTAATCACTTCGTTGTAATAATTCTGCACCATCTCCTCGGATCAGCACTTCAGGCAATCATAATGCAATCAATTTTCATTTTTGATGAAGTCTTTTGCTTCTATTCAACATACGTGTACTTGTAGACGCTGTTCATTGTATATACATGTACCGGTAATAATATTACAGAATTCACATGTATTCCAGATATCATCATTTTCATTCGTTCACTGTTTGAAATGTTGTCAGTTTCATTTTATTTGATTGCTATATTTTATTCAAGAACTTACAAGAAATTATTACTTAATCAAAATAATTTTAAAAAGATTTTAGATAAACCTGATTTGGGAGAAGAATTTAATTGATATAAGCTCTAAGCTTGTTTTCCCATCCCACTAAAACCATATGTTTGTAATAAACATGCTTGATTACTGAATAAATTTCTGTTAAAAGTTAACAATATGATTATAATCCATCCATGGGTCATGTAAATCATGAGATTGCCTACCCTAAATAGCTCTAAGGTTAACCCATTTCTTCAACATACAAATGTACTCTATCCTTCGAGATCTGACACTTTCACAGAAGAAGAAGAAGAATGTATGAGGACAGCCAAGACTAGCTGTCTTTATACAGAGATCTAGTTATCTGGCATTCCTATGAGTAAGACAGAACTGTCCAGTGTAAGAAGGGGGTGCAAGCAATTTATTACAACCCATGTCAAAATGGGACAACAAAGGTGTAAAGTCACAAAATTGGCATGGAAGTTGTATTTAGGGGTTTTTGATCCGAGTGATTGGAATGAGAGAAAAATTCTATTTCATGCCCAGGGATGTATGATAGGAAAATTCCTACCACACTCAAGATTTTCAAATAGGTGCAAAACACTAGGGAAATTCCAGCCACACTTAAGATTTTCAAATACCAGGTAGGTGCAAAACACTAGGGAAAGCCTCAGGTTTTACCCAATTCAAAAACCTTTTTGGTGGAAATTCCCTATCCTACACCCCTATGCATGAAAGAAACTTGGAGTCTATCACAAAAGGAATAACCTGGACAAACACATATTATTTAGAATAAAATAAACAGATTTGACACACTTTATTTTTTAATGCTGTACCTGCTTGCACTTAAAGAGCAATATCACTTATTGTTTATACACATCAAGTGTTATTTTCAGAAATGGTCTGCTTTAATTTGATTCAATTGATTTTGAAGAAATTCTGTGATTGATTTTTTGAATTTGTTATGAAGGGTTGTTTCCCTAGGACTGAATTGTTGCTGCACTGTAATAAGAATTTAGTATGTTATTATTTTATTCAGAATCAAATACGTTAACTTTAAGATATTGATCATTTCATTTTTACACTTACATACACACTGATTGATGTAAGATTTGATGTTTTTGTACTTTTTTGAATTTACAGTTCTGAAATGAATTTGTATCCTATATATCTCATAATTAATTAAACTTTCTACCTTCAAACAGTGTAAGGGGAAATTTTGTCAAAGTATAACTCCCCCTTTTCATCATAAGGATGAATAGCAAATTAACACTGGTCAAAGAGGGATTTTGCCATTGAAAGGCTAAAGTTTGACTGGGCGACAATTTCTCCTGAAGCGGTACTGATCTGCTTATGCACAGGATCCAGGTTCCATATTCATGAAACTGTTCTTGTGCTCAAAAATGGATTCCATGCTAAAACCAACTGTTGTGTAACTCGCTCTTGTCAAACAATCAAAAAGGCCAAATGTGGTCGGGTGGTGTAGTGGATAGTTCTCTTGCCTTTCACCAAGGTGGATGGGGTTTGATTCCCCAATCGGACGTGAAAAGGTATGGGGTCACCTGCCTGAGCATGTGGGTTTTGTCTGGGTACTCCGGTTTCCTTCCACACTAAAACCCCCTGCGTGCTAACAATGTGGGCCAACAAGAGTGATTAATATAAGTTGTAAAAACTGGTTTCATATATATAATTTTTGTAAAATAAATTAAGTTTATATTTTAAAAAGTCAACTGTTAACATTGAAATCAGTACTCAGCTTTTAATTCTCTTCAGTGTTTTTCCAAATCTTTGATAAAATTAGATTTTCTTTCTAGTTTGTGATGAGAACATGAAATTCGGCCTGAGTACAAATTCCATGCTTGAACACGAGAACGGTTTCATGAATACGAGCCTAGCTTTATTAACGATATGGTTTGTCTCTGACCTATCTTAGGAATACAGATGGTCAGTAAGAAATGTAAGTGGTGAACTGTTGACCCCTCGAACTGACCAGATATATACCTATAGAGGGTCAGTGACAAACTACCAAAGTGGCAAGTATCCCAAGAAAGGCTTGTTAAAGCACACCAGGTATATTATCAAAACACTTTCTCATCCTTTGTGGGAAATATGTGTCCAACCATCACCACAGAAGATAATAAAGCCATCATTCAATTGTGATGCATTACTCTATGTAATTGGACCTTTATAGAGTTATCATAGTAGATGAAAGTTCACTATTAGTCTTTTGGCCATTGAGTGTCTGAGATGCAATAAAATGTGATAAAGAAAATCAAGTACAGAAAAAAATTTCTGAGATAGGAATGCAGAGTTAGCGTTTCACATTCATAAAACAATAATTAAATTCTTAATGTATCATGATTTAATTAATGAAGACCAGAAAAAGTGCTTGAATTCATGATGAGGTATTAACAAGGTATCTACCGAAAACACTTTAGGGTGAATCAAAACTTGAAGGTGTCTATCAAAAGGTTCTACTTGGAAGAAACATTTTTATAGCTATGTATATCTAGTCAAACGTTTAGCTAGGTCATAGCTCACCTGGCCTAAAGTGTCAAGTAAGCCTTTGCCATGGTGCAGTGTCTGTTGTCTGCCATCAACTTTTCCTTTAAACAACATCTTCTGAGTAATCAAAAAGGCCTAGAGTCACGATATTAGTCTGGTAGATTCCTTGGATAGAGTCCAACAAAATTTGTGGATATAAATGACCTTGACCTACTTTCAAGGTCACAGTGGTCAAATATGTCAAAACTTCAAATGATTTCTTGAGAACCAGAAGGTTTAAAGTCATGATTTTTGGCTGGTTTAAGTTTTTTTTGAGATGGAGCTTTTCAAATTAAAAAAAAATGACTTTGAGCTGTTTTTAGGTCACAAGGGTCAAATATTTTAAAAGAGTAAAACAACTCCTGAAGAATCCATACTCTTGATACAAGTATATGACATTTGATATGCTTTGAACTAAATTAACAAATTTCAGGTGAGCTATTAAGGCCCCATGACCTATTGTTCTTAATTTTATGCTTAAGTTCAATTATTTTTCAAATGATATCTTGCTTGTGCCAATTTCCTTTACTTTCGACTTTTTAATGCTTACAATTTCAAATCGCCAATGAAAAATAGAAAACAAAGAAAAAATGTATGCAAGATTTACAGAAGATGGACTTATTTCATACTCAAGCTTTTAAATTGTTAACAATTTATCAAGTATATAATCAACAGTTCAAATAATATAATATTTATTTGCTTATAATGTGATTGAAAAGTTAAAATTGAAAAAATCAATAAAGAATAATATTTTTATCAAATTGTCTCCCCTTTTCAATGTGTATACAAGTAAATAAGGATAAATGCTAGCTTGCTTCATTGCAAAAGAGTTCTGCACAAAAATAGGTTTGTAAAAAATAACTGAAAACACTGGTTTTATGATAATGACTCAAATGAGTTACAGAAAGGGAATAAGGGAGATAAGTCTTACAGAGTTCACAGGAATTTGTATGGCTTTCCTATAACAAAGGTTGGCTATGTAAAAAGATAGCTTACACAATTCATAGACATGCCATGTCTAGGGGTAATAACTGTAACCTGCAGGGTGTCATACAAGTATATGTACTCAAGTCCATTGTAACCTATATCCATAGTATCGTCATCCGATACTATTTACTTTCATCAAAAAGACTGGGACGGAAGTTTTCGTAAAGTCTTGCATAACTACATTATTCTCTCTCGTTTGAAACACGGATTGGACTATCAACAGATCAAAGGTATAAAATTCTTATTTTGAAACCCCATGAAAACGAGTTTTTTTTTGTGGGGGTGGGGGGACTTGCCTGTCTGTAAATGTCCCTAGTAGTTAAAAGTGCCACTGTTTTGTTGGCGCAGTGAAAGTAAATCCTGAGAGAAGGAAGGATTTTTTGTTGTGATTCGATTATAATATCCCGGATACACATTATTAATACATATACAATAGTGGCGGGTTAGCCCGATTTACCTCTGGCCCTGACACCAGACTAAGACATTTTGACAGATAGATGTCTGGTGTGGAGACTTAGGTCTGGCCACACCAGACATCTATCTGTCAAAATGTCTAAGTCTGGTGTCATGGCCAGAGGAAACTCGGGCTAGTGGCGGGTATACATTATAGGCTCTGATAAGATTAGCACGTGTTTTGTTATATTTAATAGATACTTGATTACTAATTTACTACTTTCTGCTGTGTACGTCAGTAAGTAAGTGTAAGATCACAGGGATCTGAGAATTTGTAACAGCTATATTTGGACCTTAACTAAGATGTTCACAGTAACTTCACATGTTTCAGGGGTTTAGATGGACTTTCGGTAAAAATGACGCCCCCAATGATCAACCTTCTCGTTAATATGATGATTGAGAGTGGGGGGGGGGGGGGTTCGTTTTACCGAAAGTCGCCCCAAACCTCTGAAAAAATGTGAAATTACTCTGGATACCTTTAGTTAGGTCCAAATATAGCTGTAACTAATTCCTAGGTCCCTGTGATCTTACACTTACTTACCGACGTATATAGCAGAAAGCATCCTCGATATCCAGAGGTTACTCTCTCTACAGTGTAGAGAGCGTATATACGTAGGTGAGCGTAACCCCTGGATATCGAGGATGAGCAGAAAGTTGTAAATTAGTAATAAAGTCAGGTCCCTGTGTGTAAGATGATATAGATGTGGCTATATTCTCTCCCTTTATCCTCCCATCCTTTAATTCTTCCTCCTCTCGGCTATTAGTATCCACACTCGATGCTCCCAAATAAGCTTCCCTACCCATCCCCCACCCAATGTCCCTTCGCACACCTCTACCATCTTCCTCTCGGCTCCAATATACATGCCATCTTCCTCAACCCCTACCCTCCCCATTGCATGATCGGCAATGCTCATATGTACGCAGAAGATAGCCGATGTTTGATAAAAAAAATATCGTATTTATGAGCACTACATGTACATTTTTTACGCCCGAATGGGTGTGCGTTCGTTATAATTTTTTATATAGGATTTTAAAAAGTCCATAGAAAGGTAAAGGCGTGTTCCAATATGTTCTATAATCTCCCCAGTCAATACAAATACTCTGTTTGTCAATTCAAGTAGTTTCTTCACTGAGAGAGTGTCTGGCGCTTTATCCGAGCGTGTTGGTTATGTAGGTGTGGTTTGGCCCGTTAGTTACTATAAGAGATTCTAATGACGGGTATTGATCACATGTTTACCTAACTTGGCCCAAACTCGCTTTTCTCAGTGTACACTCTGTATTATACGTCACGGGTCCTACACCGTTCTATGTATTTAAGAGGCGTAGGTTAGAAATTAATATTTAATTTAAAATCAATATGTTTACAGTGTGTATGGCTTCCTTATACTAATGCATGTTTGCACTGCACATCTATAAAGCAAAATAAAATAATTGCATTTGATTATATCACATGCGGAGTGCCCTTACTATTCATTGATTTAAAAGGATCAAGTACCATAAATCCATTTTAGTGCAACGGTATTTTTTTCAATGAAAATCTTCCTTCCAACCGCACCCCTAGGCCTTAGAGATATAGGATGGTGATTTTATTTGAAAATGGGTTCCGACAGTTTTTTGGCTTAAATACCATTTAAAAGACACTGTTTTCCTGCATTAATACCACAATTTTAACAAAGTAGAAAAAAAAAGACCTAAAATAACAATAATTTAAGTCATAGTTTGTGCCAATCACTGTGGGTTACTGCCGCCGATTTATTTAAACCACTATCATATTTCATATAATGTTTGCGTCTTATTCGATGAGTGAAAAAATATAGGTACGATTGTCATCCATGTCTACATGTACATTGACTGTAAACGTCAGGTCAGAGACTGGTTAAACCTGGGAACCCTTCGATTTGAATGTAGACTCAAATTCAAATAGTCAAATTCTTTTATCACATTGAGCTTTACAGCTAATATGTGTAACAGATATCAAACGTGGTCATATAACGTAACTTTGGTGTTAGTATTGGGTGGTCGCTAGTTTCGTTAGACAGGTGGTCGCTTAATACAGTTTTAAAATTATGTAGTAGCAAGAATTACGTGTAATTATATATAATTATTAGCTCACCGGTTACGAGTAACCGTTAGGTAATGTTGTCACCCCGGCGTCCGCGTCCTATACCAAAAATTTAAAGTTTTGAGGTAAGTTTTTTAAAAGCATATAAGTCCATAAGTATATTCCCTACATCCTTACAATTCGACATATATATCCATTAGAGGTCTAGGAGTGATGTTACGGCAAAATAATGTGGAAACATTCGGTATTTTTTTTCTTTTACTTAACTTTTTTTGCATCAAAACTCACTAAAACAAACTAAGTAGGTGAAACAAATCATTTTGCGATGACAGCTGCCGGTGAGCTTGGTAATCATTGATTTCACTTGTATGTCTCGCAGTCACCCGCTTTGTGTTTTCACACACAATTAAAGCTTATAGCATTTTCAAATAAATTCAGTCAGAGAGGAGAGCTTTCATTACCATGTGGTACTGGTGAATATGTGCAATGATATGTTTCTGAAAGTAAATATGTTTACTACTGTACTGTTAATACTTAGGTGTGTAGAAAAATCAAACTAAATCTGACAATTACTAAATGAATTATGTCCAATTACAAAAATCACCCAAAATTC
>JAULCA010099859.1:3573-16254 GCA_032360845.1 Crassadoma gigantea | reverse complement strand
TTAAAAAGACAAAATCACACTTTTCTACCATTGCTTCTAGATGAATAATTTTTGGTTTTAAATGATAAGATATAAATTTAGAAATTTCCTTTGTTTAATATGTTTTGTGAAACAAGATTGTATCTAGGTATATTTGTATTTATATTAAAGTATACTTACAACATTCAACTCAAACATTAAACTACATATTTGAAATTATAGAATGTGTTGGATAGATGCATTTGCATTCATTCTTATGCTTACAAAATGGGAATACATAAAAAGGAATATTCAGCAAACGTACTACAAAACATGACATTTTTTTTTGACAATCTAATAAATTTTGGCGAAACCAAATTCAGACCCAGAGCTAGCCCTGGTAGTAAAAATATATTAATTGTGTAGGTCACTATGATGTAATTTTTGTTCAGATAAGTGACAGTGCATTGATCAACTTTGAAAGTAGTATTATCTTGCTTGCTATCAAATTTGTTTAAATAACTTTGAACACTACCCCTTTGAAAGTCAGAGATGTGAAATGCTTTTGCCAACAGAATTAAATAACAGGTGAGCAATGTTTGCCATTTGGGAAATGTTTATTTGATAAGAAATAAGTTTTCTGTAAAAAGACTTAATTAAATAATACTACATTGTAGTTATATTGCAAATTGTGTCCCTTTTAAAATATTTTGTATTAATAAGTGCATGGATAATCAGCTGGCTTCGGTATCACAAACATTTTCTCAAATCATAAGTTTGAACTCAGCTGAGATTTACCGCCAAATGGGTATTACAAAGATGCGTATAGCTGGTAAAACTTAAGCTCAGCTGGGTAAACTCAAGCTCAGCTGAGCTAAAGCTAGCTTGCTGAAGTAAACTTCTGCTGAACTCTTCACACCAAAAAGAGCACATTTCTTGTATCAAGACTGATGCATGTATACAATTTCTGTGTATACTGGAATTTATTTGGTCAGATTTATATTTAGAATAACATGCTTGGCTTTATATTCTTCATATGTGTGTAGTACACAGTGTATGTATATTAGAACTCTTGGTTATAAATACATGTATAAGTTATATGTAAATTAGTACTAGGGTACTAATTCACCTGGTATGTACCTGTACTGGAATATATTTGTCAGATCTATATTTAGAATAACATGCTGAAGTAAGCATATTTCATCGTAGGTGTTCAATATACTTAACATTAAATTATACAAAGTCATGTATACTGTATATTCTAGTATATGTGTACCGCACACAGTGTATGTGTATCGGAGCTTCGGGCTATAAATGCATTTGAGTTATGTAAATGAGTATATCAATCAGCTAATACATAGTTCCTGTACTGGAATATATTTTGTCAGATCTATATTTAGAATAACATGCTGAAGTAAGCATATTCCCTCATAGATAGTCTTGATATTTAACAGCAGTTTATCCTTTGCATGTGTATAAAGAACGATTGATTGATTTACTGATAAGTTATACATCCATTTCACTACCGAGTAGTTATCCAGCAGACGAAAACTGAATATAGTGTGTTAGTACCTTGGGCTATAAATAGATTTGAGTCATAGATCTAGAGCCATTGATTAGTGGTGCAATACCTGATATACCTGTGTTGTATTATATACCTATGTGTTATCCTACCTGGTCTAGTGTGTGTAAGCCCACTGGAGACATCAGCTGTTTCTTTGATAGGGCTCCCATGGATTTTCATGTAAATGTCATGTATGATAGTTATAGATGACATGACAGTGTGAAAGTATGACTTAATATTTTGTTGAAAAAAGTTCAAAATATTTGCTGCTATCTTGATGTATTCAAATAACAATAATGGACATCTTCTACAAAATAAAAAATTAATTCATAGATGGTTTTAGAGTTCTGTATGAAAGGGAGGGAGGGGGGGGGGGGGAGTGAAGCTATCACTAGTAAAAGTCTGGGTACTATTTAGTCTTTTGCTAAAACAATGAATTTATTTGCAGGCAAAAAAGTTTTTGCTGTCTGGGAGTAAAAAAAGGACTGCCCACAATCCATCGACCTCAAAAAATAATGGAACATCCTCAGATAAAACAGTTATCAGCACAGCATCGCGGACAGAAAAGAGAAAGGCACGCACGCCTACTGTTGTAAGTTATTGTACAGGAACATTTGTCACAGTTTAAAAATATGATCATCAATTAGATTTAAGGGTTTATGCTATCTTACAACAGTACTTTGAATTTGTGTTGCCGTCTTTGAAGTTTACCAACAGTATCTTATAATCCAGTGTTATCCAAATGGTATCTATGCATATCTTATGTACCTTACTAATAAGAAATAGTAAACAATGCTCTTACTACATGTTATTTAGGATTGCTGTACCACTGCCAAAAATAATAACCTATCCATTGGAAATTATTTTATTGGCATGATTTGATAAAGCTTTAGCTTAACGGGTAATGATAAATCATTTTGAAGAGATTGTGACTTTTATGAAAAAACAGAAATCAACACCAGTGTTTTGATCATTAAAAAAAAGGGGGGGGGGGCTAGACCAGAAGGTGAACTCTGGCACTTAGACCATTATACTATTGCTCAAAGTGAAACCCTGGTCAATAAAAGTATGCTGATATATGATTATATTCAAAATAACAGTTCTTAATGTTGAACTCTTACAGGGTATGTGAATTAGATAACTGTTGCAGAGTTCGTACATATGAAAGATATTGTGAAAAATTAAAGAAATAAAACAAAATGATTGAATTTCAATAAACTTTATATGTGGTGTGATCCCTTCCAAAAGCTTTGTCTAAACTCATTTCTAAACTCATTTCTTAACTCATTTCTAAACTCATTTCTTTTTTCATCCTTTTCAGTCTAACTTGGCAAGACCAACAATTCCATCAGAGTTTGGGAGTAAAGTGCCAATGAACGTCCGTCAACGATATCTCAATCTCATCATTGATGAATGTCTCAAAATTTACGATACTGATAAGGAAGCATTTGATAGGGTTTGTAATATATGTATTATATATCCATTTTATATATATTATATATGTAACATAGCCAACATGATTCAGTATAGTGCCATTGTTTATGTGTTTAACATATGAAGAAGTATGTTGTGTTTAATTTTAATGTATCTGTGTTTTAAACGTACAGATATTTCTTTGCCACTTCGCATTGAGTGATTACATATAAACCTGTACTAAATAGCAAAATGACAGAGATATTTATATGATCGTGTAATAATAACAGTAAGATACAGAATTTGTTTATGTATCAATTTATGAAAAAAACTAAAAGGGTTTTACATATTTGGGTAATTTTAATTTTTCATTACATCATCAGATAAATAAGCACTAAACAGCAAAACAGTGGAGATATTTATATGGTCGTGTAATGATAACAATAAGATACAGAATTTTTTTATGTATTAACTTTTATAAAAAAAAACACAGGGTATAAGGGTTTTACATTATTGGGTAATTTTCATTAGAATAATACTTGAAGTAATATCCAGCTAAACACAATATAACGAAAATATGCTCAATTCATTTGCTAGTATTGACCAATCAGAGTGGACTGAGGGAAGTAAACGTATCCATGTTTTTGTCAGCAATGCAAAATAATTGTTGAAGATTTTTAGATCACCTGCCCCAAGGGCAAGTGAGCTTATGCTGTGGTGCAGCGTCGGTCGTCCGTCGATCCAGCGTCAACTTTTCCATTCAATCGACTTCTCAATTACCAAAAGGCCCAGGGTACTGATATTGGGCCTGTAGCATGCTGGGATGAAGGGCTACCAAGTTTGTTCAAATGAATGACCTTGACCCACTTTCAATGTCACAGCGGTCAAATGTCTTAAAATCTTAAAATGACTTCTTCTCAATAATCAAAAGGCCCAGGGTACTGATATTGGGCCTGTAGCATGCTTGGATGAAGGGCTACCAAGTTCGTTCAAATGAATGACCTTGACCCGCTTTCAAGGTCACAGGGGTCAAATGTCTTAAAAATCTTCTAACAACTTCTTCTCAATAACCAAAAAGCCATTGGTACAAAGGCTTCAGAGTTTGTTCAACATAATGACCTTGTTCAAAATCAAGGTCACATAGATCAAATGATTTAAAATCTTTCAACAGGTTGTTTTGAATGACTTACAGTCATTAATACCGATATAATGCTTGTAGCTTTATTTAGATCACCTTTTAGGTTGCACGTGTGAGATTAATACCAGGTGAGTGATGCAGGCCCATTGGGCCTCTTGTTAATAGACACATTTGAATATTATAATTTCATAAATATTTATTAATCTCACTGATTTAAAAGCTATATCATTCTAAAAATATTTATGAATTTTACTGATTAAAAATCTATTGCATGCATATGTATATATATAAAAAAAAATCATTACAGGGCCTTCTCAGGAAGTATTACACCATATATTGATACATATTGTTGTAGGGTCTCCCACCTATATTTAATAACCTCGTTCTATATTGATACATATTGTTGTAGGGTCTCCCACCTATATTTAATAACCTCGTTCTATATTGATACATATTGTTGTAGGGTCTCCCACCTATATTTAATAACCTCATTCTAAATTGAAATACATTGTTTAATGTATTGTTACATGTGACACACAGGAAGAAGAGCATTAAGTGACTGTACTGTCTATTGTAGGGCCAGCAGGAGGAGTCTGCGGTCTACAAGAGGGCTTCAAGTAAGACTGTCTACCTCAATATTGCCGTCAACACCATTAAGAGACTTCGTTCAGAGCAGGCTGGTCCATCCAACTCCAAAAAGCCAAAGCAAACTGTATTCCAACTGTCTCATGAGCAAATTCTCGGGGGCAAAAATGCCACAAAGACCACTTTCACAGTAAATCGATCTGGGGGTGGTTCGAAGTTGCAGGAGGAAAACTTTAAAGGTTGATATTTAAGTTAAGCAACATTATGCATAACTTAAGTATGGTACAGGATACTTGCCGAAATTTCATTTCATAGGTTAAAGTCCTTGATGTGACCATTTTATTTCTTATATAATTCAATAATGATTTAATTTTAGACCTGAAACTGGGTATTGTAAAAGTGGAAATTTTCAAAGTGTAAAATATCTCACATTATTCACATTGAGTAAACTAGTGTGAAAAGGAAGCTAGTGTGAAAATATCCACACAGGTGTATTAACTCAAAAATTAAAAGAATTATAGATATAAAGATTATTACAACGTAGATTCAGAACTAATGTCAACTTGAAATTTCCACAGTATAAGAATCACCAACATGACAAAATCATATGATATAGTTATGAACATTTGATTATTGTGGATGAGAATTAATTGACTTGCTGAGTATTATGTATCACAGCTGTTATAACATTTTTTTTTCTTCTAGGTGCTGACTTGTACAAGCGCCTGAGCCGGTATATTCTGGTAGAGGAACAGTTGAAAGAGAATGGTTTTCCTAGACCCTCTCCCACTGTACCAGGCTCAGCAGTGTTCTTCGTGGAACCAAGGAAAAAAATCAACGTACAGTCGTCCAAACCAACAAGTGAGTGATCTGTCTAATGTTATCAGAGAAATAATTTTTGTGTTGTAAGTGTTTAAATGTAATATTTGGTTAAATTTTTTTTTTTTTTTTTTTTTTTTTCGTTTTCAAGGTTTACATCACTTAAAGTCGGTTTATGTTTTACAGACTATGAGAAACTCTGTATTCGATGTGGCAAGATGTTCACCGTGTACCCAAACGGAACTTACGCCAACAAAGAGGAGTGTACCTTCCACTGGGGCAAGGCATGGAAAAAACGTGGTAAGTCTTCTCTCCCAGACTCAACAAACATGGAACACAGTCTAAAAACATTAACAGGAAATCAGTTAGTTAATGAGAAATCAATTAGATAACGAGAAATCAATTAGATAACGAGAAATCAATTATCAGTTAGTTTATAAGAAATCATGAAATCATTAAGTTAAGGAGAAATCAATTAGTTAATAGGAAATCAATTTGTTAACGAGAAATCAATTATCAATTAATTTATGAGTAATCAGTTATCAATTAGTTAAAGAGAAATCAATTTAGTTTTAACTTTAGGAAAGTGGAGGTTTTTCTTGTCAGAAAACATTTTTATACGCCCATCAAATTTGACGGGAGTATTATGGTATGGGGTTGTCCATCCGGCGTAAACTTTTGTTTGTCCGGCAATCTCTTCCTACATTTTTCGACCGATTTCTTTGCTACTTGGTATACATTATAATTATGATATGAAGTTGTGTCTCCCTAAAAAGAATTTTGATTCAACAATTTTTGGAAAAGTGATTCCCCTTTGTTTATTTTGTATTTGATATTTTTTTTCGGAGATCTTCTCCTACATTTTTTGACGGATTCTTTGAAACTTGGTATACATTATAATCATGATATGAAGTTGTGTCTCCCTGGGAAGAATTTTGATTTGACAATTTTTGCAAAAGCTATTGTCCTTTGTTCATTTCATATTTGATATTTTGTCTGGAGATCTCCTCCTACATTTTTCGACGGATTTCTTTGAACCTTAGAAGGTTAAATAACCATGATATGTTGTTGTGTTTCACTGAAAAGAATTTTGATTTGACAATTTTTGCAAAAGTTATTGCCCTTTGTTTATTTCAGTTTTTGACTTTTGTCCAGCAATCTCCTCCTACATTTTACAATGTATCTCTTTGAAACTTGGTATACATTATAATCATGATGTATTGTTGTGTTTCCCTGAAAAGAATTTTGATTTGTCAATTTTTGCAAAAGTTATTGCACTTTGTTCATTTCAGTATTAATTTTTTTGTCCGGAGATTCTTCGAAACTAAATGCAGGGCTAAATAATCATGACACAATATGGCATTCGACGGGCATATATTGTTCCGCCCCATGGTACTCTTGTTTGTTGATAGCATAGTAATCTATGTGATTTGCTCTAAAATTCTAGTAGAACTTGTTCAGTTTGTTCACTGTCACTACAAATTATAACTTATGAAATGTTTGTCTGTGATTTCAGTTGCTGGTATGATTGACACGAGATATACTTGTTGTCAAGGTGACCTAGCATCAGATGGTTGTCAGATTGCCAAGGTAAGCTTGGAATTGAAAATGTTATCTCTGAGTTGTTGAACTATTTTTATTTGTCATTGCTGTTCCTGGTGCCTTATTCAAGATTTCCATTGGAAATCATTGCGAGTGTTGATTAAAATGTCCTTATATTAAATTTTGTTCTTAACTCCAGCATTTTAATATATAACAAAGGGAATTTCTTCAAGTTAAAACTGGGCGTCCAGTACAACATGTATGAATAATCCATATTTTGTTGTGTTTTGGTTACAGGGCCATGTCCACGAGACCAACAAATGGGAGACCTTGTCTGGGTATATGAAAACATTACCATGCTCACCACCGTGTGATGGCGATTACGGAGTGTTTGCTATGGACTGTGAAATGGTAGAATACTTTTCAAACTGAATCTGTTATCATTTAAGAATATTTCAGAAATGGCCTGGCAGTAGTACATTTGTAATTGTATATTCTCAAGAGCTCTTTCTGTTCTGCAGGTTTACATTTCTTTTGGAATGAATAAATCTTACGACATATAAGAGTATATTAATATATTCTGTGAAACAAAGATGTTAACCTATTTATTCACCCTACATTGAAGGATTTATTTTCTTGTTTTAGGTGTACACAAAGTTTGGAATAGAGCTGGCCCGAGTTACGGTAACTGACCCAGAGAATGACTGTGTATATGAAACACTTGTCAAACCGGATGCTGCTGTCGTGGACTATAACACAAGGTAGGCATGCTTAATTTCGTGACCTAGACTCCTTTCCCGTATCTGGTTCAACCAAATGTTTATGCAGGCCTTGTAAATCTTTGTCAAGACTTGTCTGAAAAAAGCATCAGGTTACTATGTCCAACCTTATTTCATAAACAAACAAAGGCTTTTGATTGGGGAGGCATTTAAGATGAAATAAAACAAATCAAAGCTAACAAATGAGTATTGCAGTATTGAAGTCCAAATGCCAAACTTCAAGCTTAGCTATATGAGCATATTGCTTCTTGATGAGTATGGGGGATATATTGCCACAAGGCGGGGGCCCTTACTGACCTGTCAGTGTTCTAGTTTGATCTTAACATCATACATCATGATCATACCTGCCAATTAAAATACAGTTTATCCCTTTGTTTATCAATCTTCAATATTGATTGGCCTGAAAGTATACACAGCTTTTGTAGAGCTGCAAAAACTAAATTTGTGGCAAGCGATGCAAATTGATGATTCAGTGAATATTACAAATTGAATGGGGATTGGTAGATAGAACAGGGTTAAATAGGTTGATTGGATAAATTTGTAAAAGTGGATAAAATCGAGATGTGTAGGTTCATATAAATCTTTGTGAATATGTCTAAAAAGCATGTCAATGATTGAACCCTATCACAGGGTTAAACTCAGGATTAAACCTGAGAACTTCGCCCCCGGGGATTATCACCATTATAAAATATTCTGCTCAGTGCTGACTGTCTAGTATAACACCTGGGTGTTTGTATACAGGTTTAGTGGACTGACAGAAGAAGACCTGAAAGACGTGACTACCACACTGAGGGATGTGCAAGCTGTACTGCTCAGCCTCTTCTCTGACCGAACCATCGTCATGGGACACAGTCTTGAGAGTGATTTCTCTGCTGTCAGGGTAAGCTCTTGCAAAAAGTAGCTTATAGGTCTGGATCTATAACTTTATACATATACTGTGTTTTAAGGAATCAGTTTGGGTTTGACATAACTAGAACAGGAAGAATGGTATAAGTGCACCTAAGAATTTTCTTGTGTAAGCTTTGTGAACAAATTTTATAAATCAATTAAGTCTTGAGAAGAAAAATCAAAATATTCATGATTCTGATTGTAAAATTACATTTTCATTTGAAAATTATGCATTCACACTATTCTTACAACAGCTGCTGCACAACACGGTTGTAGACACGTCGGTCGTGTTTCCTCACAAGATGGGACCACCCTACAAGAGAGCCCTGAAGACACTTATGGCTGAATACCTGAAGAAAATTATCCAAGATGACGGTCAGTTCACAAATGTTTTATAAACATTGTCTATCTATTGTTGTGTAACATCAGTCTGTGACATTTGGTAGATGGTTCTTCGAGCACTGACTTTGGCTACCTGTTAATGATTTATCTCTTGCCACTACTGTTATCTCCTTTCAACTATGGGAAATGTCTTAAATAAAGAAAATCAGAACCTTTTCAAACAATTTTACAATAGAATAATGTTCAAATATTTGATACGGAATTTAAAATTTGTAAAATTTCGGGATTTTTAATAGTTGGTGGCCATGACAGCAAAGAAGATTCGACATCTTGTATGGAGCTGATGCACTTGAAAATTAAAGAAGATGCACGCAAAGAACCAAGGCGAAGTTGATCATTGACATTCAGAGTGTTTGAAGGTTGTATGTAAGCATTGAGAAGAAAGTCACATTATTTTTTAAAAACTTTTGTGTATAATACTGTACGAAGGGAAATCTCTGCTTTATATCGTAATTCATCAGGAATTCATTATTTTCCTTTTGTCATAAACTATATCACATGTCACAGTAGAACAGGTACTGCTATATTAGCCTGTGGAGATCTGAAATTGGTATTCAAGGAAACTTTCGAAACAACAAAATCATACAACTTTCTGTCTTGTTTTACCCACACACCCCTAAAGTCACATTTTAACCTTACCAAAGTGAAGAATTGGAAAGTCTACTCTAATCATGTAGGGGGAATGCACCAAGAAAAAAATACAATTCAGATTTGAGAATTGAAATGCCCATAATAAAAATACAATTCATGTGTATACATACAGACATAAATATACAGAATCAATGTGTCAGTTCATTGGCATGGACCTGGATTTCTTGTGGCTTAAGATCATGATATAATCACAAAAACCTTTATAATACTCTCAAACAAACTTAGATGTACATAGTCAAATATGTTAGCTCTTCAGGACCTAAATGTTCAACTCATGATGCAGGCAATTACATAAGGCCGACTTTCGGCACCTCACTAGCCAAAAAAAGTGTATATGGTTCTATTTTGTATAAAAAATCTTGAAATCCATGATTCAAATGTTAAAAACAAGAAGAAAGGGTACAATTTTCACATATAATACATGTTGGTTTGAAAATAGATCTGTTTCCTCAAGAGTTATGTATTTTTGAGCTGACACAACTTTGTACAACCCAGTTGTGGTGTGTGTGTTAATATCATCATGAATGAGCCAGTAAGTGGTTGTAACTGAAGTAAACTCTACCATACATTGATCTAGATAAGTCCATTATGGTCCACAGTGGTGAAAGAGTTAATGTGAGGCCCAGTGTAAAATAATTCAAAGTTTGATTGAGATGTTAGGGGAAAGAGTGAATATGTACATTTGATATGATAGGCATGTGATAGAGTAATGTTTCTTTCTAAATATAGGGAAGATATGCTCCATATGGCAGTATAGCATTGCAACCTACTTCTAGGTTCTGAAAAATATCAGGCGAAATTGTATCACAAAACTAGTTTTAGTTTCAAAACGGTTTTGTAAACTTTCTATTTGGTAATGAAAACTTGTTTCAATTTCCTAAAGGTAAACAAAAACTGGTTCAGAAAACTGATCAAACCCCACCCGGGTGCGGTTTGGTAATTGGTTTCCCAATCAAAGACTTTACTGTTCCAACTAAATAAATAAATTTATTAAATTATATGAATTTGTGTAAGTTTAAATATTGAAAATGTTTCCATTACTAGATTGTACACATTTTTTACAGTTGTTTCAACAGTTTTCTACCAATTTGAGTATCATTGTGGCTGCTACTAAGCTGCAGAAACGGAAAATATGAGGATATCATTCGTGTCATCAACATCATTTAGAAGCACTTGAAGTATATAAGTGCTGAACACATTTGTTTTGAAGCCATTTTTTTGTATTAAACTAGACATTTGTTTGAACAGTAGTGAAACCAAAGCCGAACCAGTTCTAAACCTAAACTATAAACCAAAACTGGTTTTATGATAACAAATTCACCTACAATAAACCTATTTTAGTTCTGAAAAAATTCAGAATAATTGTTAAGTTAATTAAGTGAAATTAAACTGTATGTATCATCAGAACATTTGATTACTTTGAAAGTGTTGTTTTCTACCAAAAATTTATCTTTAACATATTTATATTTATGTACAGGGTTGTAATTTAAATATTCATTCATATAATTCATATCTATAATATTTATTTAATGAGAAAGAGAGGCCAATATCATAATTGTGATCGTTTTAGTAAAAGATGCAGCTATTTTCATTTTTTATATGTTGTTCATTACTTGTGTGTGTTGATGAACCAAAGCAGTTACCAAGATAGTTCCTGTGCAGAATCGGTAGATAGGTAGGTTTGTGTGTAATTATTGTTACTAAGATAAAAAGATGTATAGAACTTACCAGTTATACATGTATATAGCATTACATGTAAAGTGTACAGAGCAGTGAGAGTATTTATTCTATTATTGTCTAACCTGTTTCTGTATTGTTTATAACTCAGCATGGCGTGGCCAATGATTAATATATATATATACATATTGGTGTTGTGCTTGTGTTAAGTTATGTGTAGAATGTTTTGCTGGCAAAAATCCTGCTATTTTGTAGTCCTTTTCTACGCAAGTAACCAGATAGTGGAAAAAAACATCACTGATATACTGAATGGTTGAAAACTTTTGCCCAGTCAAACAATAATCTCCCTTCACTGGCAAAATCCATGTTTTCCGAATGTTCATTTTGCCCTTAACCCTTTCACCACTATAGACTATAATGGACTCATCCAGATCAATGCATGGTAGAGTCTATTAAAGTTACATAGGAGTGAAAGGGTTGGAAGGTATTAACTATTAAGGGTATGCTGCTTACTAATATCAGCTATTATGATAAATTCACCCTCAATGGGAAGGGTGAAAAAAGTGAAAAATAAATTCTGGGTGAAAATTTCCTAGTATAAAGTATTCTTTGAAGACTTACAGGAAGGCAGATAGTCTGGTATTATTAAACCAATCATTAGACGTTTGTTTACCATATCGTTTGTCATTACATTTTGTTTCACAAAATATGATGATCATTTGACAGCATTTCATTTACAAAACAAAAATAAAACTACTTAAACATGTTATTCGTAATCAACATTTTCTGGTTTATACTACGGTGAATCATATCAGTGTTTAGATCACAATATATCATTTGTTTTGTTTCATTATCATTATTATTTATTATACCACAACAGATATTGTTGTTAATATACAAGACTCATAAATGTTAATTTTTGTTACCAAATGTTAGTCTCAAAATCTGTACAAAATGGAAGTATTGTTTGCTTTTATCAGATACATTTGCTGATGTCAGTTTTGTAAGAGATGATTTCAAGATATGAAAATAAAAACTGGATTGAAAATGATGGTTGGTATTGTGTTATTATGTTGCTACATGGAAGTTGCTACATCCGAGTTTTTAGCCATGACATCTGAGCCAAGTTATCTCTACATTAGACTCCCCAGCTAATGACTGTACTTTTGAGGTCTGTTGGCGAGGGTTAATGAAGCTGGGGGTAGATTGGCTGTCACTGATGGTTACTTGTCAGACGCCATAGCCGAATACGGTAGGTTGGAGGA
>JAULCA010099526.1:0-10387 GCA_032360845.1 Crassadoma gigantea | reverse complement strand
AACCTACCCCTACACCAGGACTATCTATATATATCAACCTACCCCTACACCAGGACTATCTATATATATCAACCTACACCTACACCAGGACTATCTAGATATATCAACCTACCCCACGTAGACTATCTAGATATATCAACCTACCCCTACACCAAGACTATCTAGATATATCACCCTACCCCTACACCAGGGCTATCTAGATATATCAACCTATCCCTACACCAGGACTATCTATATATATCAACCTACCCCTACGCCAGGACTATCTATATATATA
This sequence comes from Crassadoma gigantea, assembly GCA_032360845.1. NCBI lineage: Eukaryota > Metazoa > Mollusca > Bivalvia > Pectinida > Pectinidae > Crassadoma > Crassadoma gigantea. Next base: position 10,110 of record JAULCA010099526.1, on the reverse strand, counting down.
TCAACCTACCCCTACACCAGGACTATCTATATATATCAACCTACCACTACACCAGGACTATCTAGATATATCAACCTACCCCTACACCAGAACTATCTAGATATATCAACCTACCCCTACACCAAGACTATCTAGATATATCAACCTACCCCTACACCAGGACTATCTAGATATATCAACCTACCCCTACACCAGAACTATCTAGATATATATCAACCACACCTACACCAGGACTATCTAGATATATCAACCTACCCCTACACCAGGCTACATGTTACCTGTGAGATGACCAGGAATACTACCTCACCATAGTTTGTGGACTGATTTGTACACCCCCAAGTCATTATATGCCCGTTGGACAACTACGTCATGGTTATTTGGACACCTTAACATTTATTAAGTAATTTTTTTTTTATTTTTCATTTTTTTTCTCAGTACATGTACAATACATAGGACATCCTCACACATACACACATGTTGAAATACATTATCATCATCATAGTCATCCATATATCATCACCGATATTTCATCATCAACAGCATTATAAATTTCATCATCATCATCATCATCATAAGTAATAGCTTATTGGTGGACCAGTAAACTATTACTCTTAGACCAACACGCCACCGTATATTTTAGATGGACCTTAATACGCCGGGGTTTTCTCAACTGATCAACGCACTACCTATTTACTATGTCAGGGCGTTTTCCACGTTCGAGGCTATGCTCAGAATTGACAAAAGGGGAACAAAGGGACAACACTACACCATAGTCATTATGACTGATCAGTAAACAGTACATCGTAAATAAAGGACATTTTTAATGTTCTTGAAACTTTTGCCCTGTCCTTTAGCTTTTAATATGCCAATAAATTAGGTTTAAACTAAAACAGGAAACGTAGACACCAGCGTGTTCTGGATTGACTATTAAAGTAATGTATTACTTTTTATACCCAATAAATTACAATGCTAAGATTTTCTGAATTTACAAATGAATTACCAACCAGAGTTATGAAAAGTTCTTTTTACACAACCAATATAATTTCTATATGACATTTTGATGACTAGTACGATATGTACACTGCCACCTTCATTAGACACATGACCAGTGAAGCGTGTGCACACAAAGGTGTAAAATGTGTACAAGTTATCCATAAAATCGATGTCGATTTCGGCTACGCTGGAAACGTATGTACAGTAGTTGTTATATATGTACCGAAATGACTCGATTCAGCTACGCTTTGTTTAATACTTGGACATAGATGTGCGAGAGTATTTAGTACCCTCGTATCTAGTTGGCTTCCTTTATCTGACGCTTGAACAGATTGCTGTCTCTGTCCAAAATTTTGGAGTTAGGCCAAGTATACGATTATTCTGTGTGGGATGGTCTGTGATTGCCGATATATTTAAAAAAAAAATTTATTTTATTTATTTGAATAAATCGGCAATTGTGTGATTGGTCAACAGCCTCCTACGTCATCTTTACTTACATACCCGTAGCACATTGTTTCTCCTGTTGTCGGTGTTAGCGATGTGTCTCTAAGATTTTCTCCTTTTATCAGTTCCTGTTGTCGTCAATCCGTACCAAACTTACATTAGGATTTGTCCTTGTGTTCTGAAACCTGTTATACATTTGTTTTTACATTTATATGTATTTTAGAAAAAAATCTTGATTATCGGTCTTGCTAATGGACCCGATTTATATGTTCACGTTTGATGCAAGCTTATTTAGCATCATCCTGGAGAAAATTGGTTAACGTCATGAGGTAGAACAAAGACTTGTGTCAATTCTCCGTAGCGGAGAATCTTCCAAAGCAACAATGAAAAACAAACAGTTTAAAAGCATAATAGTGTTGGTCGTGTGACTGTATTTCACAAGTGGGTGACAATATAATTACAATTAAACCTTTTCATGTCGTCTGTTTTTAGCCGGAAAATACCTAAAAAATGGGCTTACCGATAGATTCCCGCTGATTAAGTCCGCGCACGTGCGACAAACACCTTGCGGGCACCAAGGTAAATACCCCGATGTCATCGATGGTTACCCGCGATAGAATGAATTATTAATTTCAAATTATTTCAAATTATTACCGTAGCTAAATGAATTAAATAATGAAACGATGTAAAGGCAACGTCAATTGTCGTTAGCTGTCGACAAGCCCATCCTTAATGTCGGTCACAGGATGTAATTAGAGTTCACTTAGGTAACCGTAAGACAATGGTTCACATGAGGTGAGCGCGGTTATACGAACAACCAATAATAAACGGAAATATGTCACTGCCATACGACTGTAACTGAGGTAAACTGAAAAAACATTTTTCCTCTTCTACTCTAGAAAAAAATCAGGGGCGTTTTAATTTACTTAGATGGTATGCTTAAAGATTCACTGGCAGCTCATAGTCTGAATGTAGACCACAAGGCAGATTCAGGTTGCCGTTTTATTGGTTGAGCAAAAATGGGTTTTATATGTCAATAAAAATGAAAGAAAGAAAATGTTTGATACAGTAAGCAGCTTGAAAATACACATAGATGTACATGAAGCTTTCTTTGCCAGGTATCATGACCTGAGAGGTTCCAAGTGTCAAAAGTACAACGAAAAGTCCATTGTAACTGTGGAAATGTTAGTTGATATAATGGGTTGGGGGCATGATTCCTGCCCACTCAAACATTAGCACCAACCCTAAAATATTCTGTTCTCGTGCCTGTCTTAGTGTCGGTTTAGAGGAGTTCGCCTAAATTTGATTCATGAGACAATATTGATACTGCCTGAGAATCTCTACCGTCATATATCATTGTTTACACACACAGACGGCATGATCTCCGGAAAAATCGTGGTCAAGTCTCTGGGATCCTACCTTATAACACCTGGGTGATTCAGCTGAGAGAGATATAGGTTAAAAACGACACAAAATCAAATCTAAATCATGAGTAAAAATAAATAACGGACCTTTTACAAAAATGGTAATTATACGATACAACTTCAATGGCCGTAAAAGCATTAAAAAATATACCAAAATTCTATTTTTTGGTCAATTTCACATATTTTATTGCATGTTAGTTTTTAAAACGATTATAAACAACCATATCATCAACAGATAAATATATTTTAAACTGTCAAACAGGAAGACAATTTAGTCACATGTACTATGTATTCTGAAATGAACTACAAGTGTATACTGTTTAATTAAAGAATGCATTGTTATATTTACTATTTCTATCATAAATGAAATTGTTATATTTTTTGTTAGTTTTGTTTTGTAGAAGTGATACAAATTATTTTTTGTGCACGACCAGATTTCTCCGTGTTTGAATCTGTTGGCTAGACAAAACATTTTGGATTGGTTAACACTTATTGCAGTTTTATTTTGGAGCGAATTATAAAGTGCTTCATGAGTTTACCTTTAAAACAAAATAGCATTTCATTATTCCGAATATTGTTTTGTGATTACTTAGAGTTGTTTTTCGTTTAATGAATTGACAGAAACAGAGAACTTATTCATATACTCCGATAAAAAAAAATAGTTATAGTTATTTTTCCTAACTTCCGAAAGTAGAATTTATTTTACACATCGTCTAACCTACAGCATGACCACCTGGAACTGTTGACCACTAAGCTGTAGGATAAGCAGGCCGATTTCGATGTACCTATCTTTAACTTTCCGTTCTTGATAGTGACATCCCTGCGTCGCGAACCTACGGCTAACGTGTTGCTGTTGATTTGGTATTTAAGATATTCCTCCGAATATCATGATTCCCATGCAACATGTTGACTGCTCACGGATTCACTTACAACTCAAGGTTTCCAAAAATGCACGCTGACGTAGACTATTGTATTATGCTCATTACTGTATCTGGTGAATTGTCGCACTAGTCCAGTTCTGTTTATGAGGACATGGCATTACTGAGATTTGACCTACATTTGCATAGTGGGTGTGGTCGATGAAAGGAAAGGACGCATACACTTCCGAAACACCTGGCCCAATTTCTTCAATTTTTTTCAATGGTCTCGATGTGTACCTTTCCTTTGTTAATATTTTGCCCAGATCTTGTCTATTTGGAGTAAGTATAACAGATTTGTTGGCAATTGGGTATTGTTTATTTTCTTTCAAAAATACATTTCACTGAAAACAATAGCAGGAAAATGGTTAAGAAATAGATTTCAAGGGATGCCATGACGAGATTGACGGTAGAAGTGTTTTCAATTTGAAGACGTTTCTTGTTTGGCTATATAATTCTAAGTTGAATCAACCGTCGTTGTCATTTTAAAGGTAGGTTCTCATTTATTTGTTTAGATCTTAACGTTTTCCTTGTGACAGGTGGAAGGTGTCGTATTTCTCACAATTCTTTGATTGAAATCATTGTCTAATGTCCATATATGTCCTCAAGATTTCTGCAACATAATTTTGTTTGAAGTCGTTCTGTCTTTTTCATGTTTCAACAAACGTAAAGCTTTATGCTTTATTTTGACCGGATATTATTTGCAATAACAATCTAATTTCCAGAAAAATAAAACAGTCAATGTGTGCCAATCTAGTTGTTGGTGAGTTATTATTATTATTGGGAAATAAAAGAAAGTACCGAGTAAAGTAATTTGTATAAATAAATGATCAGATTCAGTGCTACAGAGGGACCAAACAACGGGACTAGATACATGATCAAACATTGACTAATCACCGCGCTTTGACTCTTTGTTTCTCATTTATTTGTAATTGCGAGGAAAATTAGAGATAATGTAATAATTATCAATTATCAGCACCGGTAACAATGAAGCAGTGTTGTCGACTTCAGTGATGTGTCTATTTGAGTAGAGCAAGTTACAAATTAACTGTTTTGCACAAAAAGTGATGTGTGAGGGTTTAAAGGCCCTGGAGAGAAACAGTTTTATTTGTTACGCACAATCAACCAGGACTGGATGGCTGCAATTAAGATAATTGTACAAATTCAAGTTGTCCTGTGAGAAAACATATTGTAAACGTTTGCTCGACTCTGATGTGTCTCGGTGCCACGTGCGTTTTACGAGGGAAGATTGGACTGGGACCACAATGTGTATATAACTGATTGATTCAGTTGACAGAACAATTGAAGAATTACAGCATTTCAATTTTACCATATCTTTTTTATTCATATTTCAATAGTTGTTTTGTAGTTATATAACCACAAAACAATAAATCGATCGCCTTTAGTTACACGTGTCGTGTCGTGCTGGAGACTTATTGTTGAAATACAGACACAATTTTTGTGATTTTCATATGTCAATATTGCTTCCCTTCGAGGGACAAATTAATTATTTAAGGTTACGTAAAATGTATCCTTAATCAAATCATTGTATTTGCTGGCCCACCCTTTTAGAATAGCCGAGTTTGACGCCGAGTATTTCTAGCCATTGTCTTTTGGATAAGTTAATAAAATCTTCTATATCAATCACCTTTTTTCTTGGAAAAAAAAATTAAAAAAAATATTTTCTGAAATTTTGTAAAATTCTAATTCATTGCTTTCTGGTGATTAACCTAAATCCTAAACATTTTAATAAAGCAGTTTAAATTTGAGCGAATTGTTTATATCATTGATTGACAACAATTTGTCAAGACACCTTGCTAGGCTAAAAAAGTCTTGTTGCCAATGTAAGCAGCCAAATAAATCATAAGGGTGTGTAAATCTATGTTGATATAGCATGCGCCCAAGGAACTCGGCAGTTATACGGTGAGATACAAGACTGCCCCCTAACTTTTGTTCTGGAAAAAGAATAGCTCAAATATACCATACCAGACCAAGACTTTTATACAACAACCTTTATGACCACCTTTTAAAAAGACAACTTGTGAAAAGTCCACTATGTACGTGTGGGGAAATAGAGAATAATACCAATGTTTTACTCATATTATGTCCAAAGTATAATCTGTTACAACAAACTTACTTATAATCACTTCCCCAACAAACCACAGTTAATTTTTCATTTTATGCTGATATATATTTACCGGAAAGCAGCTTGTATATATCTTCACATATGTGTAGGGTTATATTATTTATTATAAGCGTTTTAACAAACAGTGTATGCTAACCAACGCATATGTTATCTTTATCTGTTCTCTTCGTACTTACATTTTTGTATTCTGTGTATAACAGATATGGGCGCAATAGAAGTAAAAATTATATTCTGAGTGTGTTGCACATATGCGTCATCAAGTCATACATCATTGTTGTTAATGTATAAATGTAAATCACTCCGAGACGTCAGCTTTTTACTTTAGTATCATTGCTATTCATATTCATTGATAATTGTTACATTTTTTACATGTCCCCTCCATATCTGTCATTCTCCGAAATTCTTTTATGAATGTGCAATATAACTTACTTTCAATATGATCTAATAACTTTTATCTGCTTACAGTATTGAATATCTAACCAAACGAAACGGACATTGTATTAGAAATGATTTCTTGTTTCCGAATCGTTTCTGATTATGCATTATAAATATAATGTATTTTTTATTACCAGAACTAAATACAGTTTAAACAAATTATACCAAAGGATACACACAACAACAATGTTGTTTACGTCACTTTAATAATACATATTCTGCAACATGTTTTACGTTTTGAAAACTTGAAGAATTGCATGCTTAGAAGCGTTCACGAGATATACTTATATATTTCCTACATCGAAACATCCCCGAGTAAACTGGAAGACAATGATATGCCATATTTTCCCGTTTTCAACAGAGTCGCGAACCCCTCTTTCAGAATTTTATGATACCAAACAGACTTTCGACAGATAAACATCACCCACAAACATAAATTCAGAGAAATGACAAATGTTTTGCAAATTTGTTTGCTTTTAATTGAAAATTACTTCCGCTGGTAGGATTCGAACTATCATTCGTTTGATTGTATTTAACTCTGCTGTGGCATCTCATAAATAATACTACCGTTTATTGATAAATAGTCTTATTTATCATATCAAATTGGACAACAAGAATTAACTTTATAATAGAATATGAAATATCTCCAAATTATGTTTTCTTCATTGCAAACATGTTCAGACTATAATGTCTGCTGTTTAGCAAATTATGAAACAACGTATATTGCAGATATTTAACTTTTATAGATTATCATATTGCTTATGTGTCCGATGTGTATTCGATTAGAAACGCCGTTAGTCGCGTTCCTATGGCGTTATCCCGTTGTACGCACTTTTTACACTTAACGGAAGACAGTTTCCTAGCATTATAGCGGACCTGACTGCTATCATTTATTAGAAGTGTATGAGTAACCTCAACATATATTCGTGGTCATATATAAACCTGTATCATTAATGGATCTAGCAGGCTGTATGATTTGTCCAGTTGATTCCAGATTACGACTGATCTGTATGTACAGAGGAGTTCCATTGCGCGGCTGAGCAGCCGGTCGGGAGAAACACTGGGAAGCAATGATTGCGTGCCATGGGAGGTTTCGTGATCTCGTCCCCTGCTAACTGACAGGCGGACAGCGAATTCAAAAGTGGGAACGGCATTCCTGTCAACAATTCACCCACGTTATGTAGGTAATTGCTACAACGAGTGGACGGTTCTGTGAGACTGTAATGTCTTTTTGGGGGACAAAGCCGAGACAAAGTGCCTCTAAGGGAAACCAATTAAAACTAAACGAACTATTTCAAAGGAATAGATTAAATCATACTCTAGAAATCAAGTCAATTTGTATCTTATTTTTATTTGAATATTAGGTTTTTGCACCAGAAAGGAGATATAATTGCTTATTTTTCTACAAGTTAGGTCTGATGGTGTCGTCACGATATTCCAGAGGTGACAGCTGTCTGGCCGGGTGTTCTGCCTTGTACAGTGTAACTGTCCATGTTGCAGAACAAGTTGAACAAATTTAAAGTCAAGATAAATAACAACAGGAACAAGAAAATGGAAGGACAAGATGAAACCTCAGAAACCGGAAGCGGTACCAATTGCTGTAGAAATGTGACAGTTTGCTGCACCACATGCGGGCCTGTCATATTGTTTTCTGTTAAATTCAGGAAAATGAGTCCGTCGCCAACAATGTTCGGCACAGTGAAAACTTGCAGCTTCACATACCTTTGGTTGGAAACGTGAACGTAGGACACATAGGAGTAAACGCAGCTATAAAATTGGGTAATTAATATCATTTTTGATACAGTTTCTTTTCAAAGTGAATTGCACCGCATCACATATTGGTTTGGTCGTTGTAGGACGCATCGGTGATTCTATGAGGCAATCCATGTTCTTTATAATCAAGTTTTAATGAAATCATACATGCTCTATCAGAACATTTTGAAACAATGCGGGAAGAACATTGTGTATGACCATTCATTGGCGGTAAATAATGAGCAAGACGGATCATCTTATATTGCGTTTCTTTCATACAAGGTCAACCGGTGACTTTATAATGTGAATTGTTTATATAGAGTTTAAACGATGACTTAGCTATTCATATTATTTAAATATAGATCAAAATTTGGTCGCACGTACATGTACAGGTAAAGGTCAACTTTATGAAATAATAAAACATTTCTGAACGTTAAGCCATCTGTTGTTATAATGTCGCTTTACGTCACTGTCAGTCATCCATCAATTTATACTGACTTTTCTATTTCCGGGAGTATGGATTGACACTAATTGACCCCGACAATCACCGTTCGTGTTGTCACACATGCTAATTACACGTACTTATTTCTATAATTGAACACATTATCAACACTGATGTGTCAACACTATCAGTTCCATTGATAGTATCAGTGCTGACAGATACAAAATCAGGTAAGCTTTTAGCACCCGGCCAGTCACAGTAAACCACTAATCTACCTCTTCACAGGCAAGTCATAATAACCCACTATCTACCTCCTCACAGGCTAGTCACAGTAAACCACTATCTACCTCCTCACGGGCCAGTCACAGTAAACCACTATCTACCTCCTCACAGGCCAGTCACAGTAAACCACTATCTACCTCCTCACAGGCCAGTCACAATAAACCACTATCTACCTCCTCACAGGCTAGTCACAGTAACCTACTATCTACCTCCTCACGGGCCAGTCACAGTAACCTACTATCTACCTCCTCACGGGCCAGTCACAATAAACCACTATCTACCTCCTCACAGGCCAGTCACAGTAACCCACTATCTACCTCCTCACAGGCCAGTCACAGTAAACCACTAATCTACCTCTTCACAAAGAGCATTGGTGACAAAGATTCATGTTTCACAAGGACAAAAGAAGTTTGAATTTATGTGGAACGGGTGGACTCACCAATACTATAATTTTTAGTTTTAGTCGATGAGAGTTTCATTTAAACGTTCAATATTATGAAATGCTTCTGTAATTTTCCTGTTAAAGATTGTGATCACTTCTTCTTCGACTGTTCTCTGTTGAAAAATAAAATAAATAAATAGACAAAAAACTATAACGGTACATTGTAACTAATATAGTTTATTCAATCTAATTTTCTTTCTGAAATTTTTGACCACATATAGATCCAATAAATGCACTGGGAAATTTATCTCTGTAGTAAATGTAGCTGCAAAAAATCGCTTTTATTTGATGGCTGTCAAGGAGTGGTTATCAAATTTGCCTTGAACTTTTCCCGAAATACACAAATGGTGTATATATTGCTTGCATTCTATTACAAGTCATGAATTGGACATTTTAGAAATTACTAATGATGTAGTTGAAGAATGCAAAATTTTCATCTATAGGCAATACTAGTATTACAACTTTATCTTAAAGCTATGAATGCATTTAAAGTAATAAATGAAACAATTGATATCTATAGCCAAGTTAAGAGCTCGTTTGTATGTGAACAGCTACAGGGGTGGATGGATATGATAATAAACACTAAGTAAAATTTCCTAATGGAAACCTTTAATACGACACATACCAGATATAGTTTAATTCATTTATGTTTTTATGATACTACATATATATGTATTACGATGCACCCTACTGGCTAAAGTAAAGAAGGAACTGGCCACAACGATGTACTCAAACTGAAACACATTACATCTCCAGCACACAGAGGCATACACACATATGGAGATATTAGCCAGGTGGCATAGGACTAGTAGTTAGCGCCTGATAAGGCAGCT
>JAULCA010099193.1:0-16265 GCA_032360845.1 Crassadoma gigantea | reverse complement strand
ACGACTGGTTCGCCCGTTGTCAGTATAATGTGACCGGGTGGGGCGTCCTGCTGGGTGTCTTCGGCAGTATGTTTCAGAAAGGTAGCACTATAAAGTCGGCATCAGTTCCCCACTATCACAAGGAGACAAATACAGTACGAACATATCGCAGCCTCCTAAATTACACACCAATAAACTACACGCATGCATCTTGCACATAGGGGAGGCCGTCGTTAAAGGACCTTAGCTTTTAAAAGGGCGTTAAACAAAATAAGACCAAATTAATAACTGATTTCTCCAATGTTCCCTTAGTAGAAGACAGGGAAGAAAATACCCACTATCTGCAGGGGCCCCGTATTTGTGTATAACTTTCTTGCAAATTAATTATTATTGTGCCAATTACGTAATGTGTTAAACTGTAAACTTTCTATAAAATCTATGTTCGCTCAAATTACCCCTCTAACAGTAACAGATCTTTTTTTGTCTGATACAGGTATTTTGTTTCTCCTACGTCCAGCAGTATGGATACTATCAACAACTCACAAAAATCATTTAAAACATTATCTAAAATAATTATTTTTGATACTGATACTAGTGGGTGTCATGTTGTGTTGGGTGTCGTCTTTGGCATTGTATTTCAATGATGTAGGACTATATAATGTAGGCATCACATCCGCGCGTCACAGGGTGGCAAATACATCAACATATCGCCTCGTGCACACACACGGAGATAAATCTATACACAACACATATGGAAGTACGTAATTAAATGACCTCAGAGTGACCCATCTGTTGACAGGACGCTAAATGTTATACAACCAACCATGGCATACAGCCTAAAAAGCCGAGGGTTTTATTTACAATGAAAACAATGTGTTTAATCAATGGAGAGCTTTATATACTCTATCTTCATATGTGATGTTGACTGTAGTTAGACAAATAATTGATAGCATTCAGATCAGCCATACGAATCGATACATTGATACTCTCTATAGAATTAAATACATGATACAGTCTACAAGGGTAAACATTAAGCGATCGTAACGGTCAACATTTAACTATTTGATTTGATCACTGATAATCGATAATGATTATACCTCGTTTGGAAGCAATTCAATATTTTCGAGTTTATTCAACGTGTTGCAATATGCAAGATGAAAGGAAATACAGCAAATATATTGATTATTAACATGCGTAAATATTCAGAGAAATAATAACTCGCTCATAGTAGTTTGCAATATTGATTGGGTTAAAAATTAAGTTACAATGTGACTAAATTAAAGTAAGTTTGTTGAACTTCTAATAGTAAAAAGCAAATACTGTAATCATTTGAGAAAAAATAAATCAAACTGAGATTTTCCTTTCACGGGTAACCAATACATGCTATGGAAAGAAATCGAAATTGTTAATGTATAAAATTATTGGGAAAATGATTGAAATAATCTCACGGCTTGTAAGTAAAAGTATTTTGTTTTCTTTGATAGCTACAAATATTTGTTATTCTCTCTGAATACTTCTAAATGTGTTTCTATTTCAAGTACATATGTAAGTGTAGGAATACACTTTTTTAGTTATCGAAACACGGACGAGTTATACGAAAGCTACACTTAACGAGATCACGAAGGCCCTAGAAGGATTCTGATTAGACTTCTTTAGAGCATAAAAACGTTTTCAACAAGATTTCTAGGAGGCATGTTTCATCATCTGATCGAGAATGCACAGAGATCCAGTAGAACGATATTTACGAATTTTCTCTGATATAAGAGGAAGGATTATATTCTCAACGCACGTTGTAAACATTGTTTAACCGATTAAGTGACGAGGGATACGCAGAGTGCAAAATGATAATGTATGGATTGTACGTGGGAAAAGCAATTGCACGTGTGTAAGGGTCAGTGCGCAGACTCTAAACCGGTTAGCAAGCTTCAAAGTAGATAGAGTTCCCAGATAATGTCCCAATCTCGTCACATATAGTCATTTTTTGTTATTAATGAGACAATTATTTTTACAGTAGAAATATAACAATATCCCAGGTGTACATTTAATAGAACCTGGGCGGCAATGTGAGTGGTTCACGCAATAATACCAATAAGTGCAAACAGTGATCATATTTATAAACGACATAAAGATGTACTTGCAACTAGTAGGATTTATTAGTATACCTTTCTTCGTTTTTAAACTATATCTAAGAAGAAATGGAAATACTATTCTAAATAATCCTTTTCAAAAAAGACTTCTTTCTAGGTAAAATAGTCATAAGAGCTATTTACCCGGAGTTAGCTTAATGTTTTTAAACTGTATTGAAATTTTTGCTTCGTTCATTCTGATTGGATATTGTATTTGTCATGTCTACGTCCATCGCATGCATTTCCCTTAGCATTTCAGAGACCCAGACGAAGCAGACGTATTTCGTTTGGAAAATAACTGGTCGAGTTTAGCAGAAAATATATGAAAATGGCCTCGTCTACAAGATTTGACAAGCTTGATGAAGAATCATTAGAGAAAATAGTTACCGAAAAGAAAATAGTCTAAAAAAACAAAAATACAAAACAAAAAACAGTTCAAAGACGCAACAGGTTAAAAATAACGTCTGTAAACATACAAAAAGAATGCCATTTCCCTCACACCCATACAATAACTGTATATTGTAATGGCATGTTTATTATCCATATGAGATTATTTCAGCATTTTTATGTTAAATCAACTAAGATGTATTGATTTTTTTCCCATTATTTTTGCATGACGATGTTAAAACCTCTTTCTTACACCTGATTTGAAAGTGTGTTCCACGCGGAAACAAAACACATTGTGTACATCTTGTATTAATGACTGAAAAACAAGGAGCCAGGAACTTAACACATAAACCCGATTTAATAATTTTCTTGATATTTTTTGTTCATTGCTACACATACATGCATTTATCCTTAATCAAACAATGGCTACCTTAATGTAATCATATTGTTGATACACCATCGAACGTTTTCATACAAATTATAATAAATAAATAAATACATAAAATGAATTAATATCTCAAAAAGTTCATCCAAGAATATACTGATATCTGTCAAAAAGAAACATTTTCTTCTGAAAAAAATATTTTGATTTACAATTGGGATTAATATTGCTGGGAAACATGACATTAAATGCATAAGCAATCCGAGAGCGTTATTGGCAGAAAGGTATTATATCACTTTTCGAGATGACAAGGCTTATAAAAATATTGCTGAGAAAATATAGTTCATGATTAACTAAAAAAAAAAGGTAAACCACGATGTATAAACAAGTACGCCAATGACGTGTTTTTCCACAGCCGTTTTTTCTTTGGGATCCAGTGACTATACAAAAAAAAACTAATATTTGTTTACTCTTTGATAATGCAGAATAAGGGAGCTAAAATACAATTTAAATATTATATTTTACATAATTTTGATTAAACCCATACATCTAATTATCACAAGACAAACGAAAGCACCTTCGTTTGCGCTATAAATTGTACACATGCTCTTGTAATATAAACCTTAAGAATGAGTCGTGTAGGTGGTCGAATATCGAACCACCTACCGGGTCGGAGAAAGAATAAACATACTGTTTTCTACAGCATGTCATAAAAAGGCGACTAATGTGGGAATTCCTGCAGCGTCGGGGCTTCTCTTCGGTTTCTTCTACTAAGAATACACTAGAATTGAACTGCTGTCCTCATTGTAGCACATGGGTAATATCTCTTTTTTTTCTCTCCATCCCGCACTTTCCTTTTTATGGTGTCTCCATATGACTTTATCTGTAGAGAGCACGTTAAACCATAAACAAAAATGTCAATATCAACCACGAAATCATTATAAGGTTTGGTTTGGTTTTATTTTGTTTGTAAATGTCATTTAAGGACGGTCTCCCCTGCGTGCAAGATGCATGCGTGTAGTGAATGCGTGTGTATTTTGGGAGGCTGCGATATGTTCATGTATTGTCTCCTTGTCATAGCGCGGAACTGATGCCGTCTTTATAGTGCTACCTCACTGAAACATACTGCCAAAGACAGCCAGCAGGACATCCCACCCGGTCACATTATACTGACAACAGGCGAACCAGTCGTCCCACTCCTTCATTATAAGGAGTTTGATTGGAAACTATCATTGAAATCATTATACTACTCTAACATTTAGGCAAAGATTACTTTGTATTAAGCGAAAGTAACCCTTTGTCGAATTCATCATGTCGCGTTTTAAATAAGTTGAGTGGAAACTTCACAACAATATTTTTTTATTATATGACTGTAACTTTTCCCAAAACGATGATTGATCAAAACATATAGGTCTTAATATATTGTGATGTACACCGAAACCAACAGAATTCCTGCACGCGGGGTGAATATAACAGTCCAAAACCCGTCGGGCGCCACACCGTTTTTGACCAATCAGAAGCGCGGGTTATCGTTGCCTCACTTGAGCGAAAATGGCAGACGACAGTGTAAACAAACGAACCCGGTGTGTCAAAATTTGGAACTGTTTCCGATGACCAACTTAAAACTATCTTGGTGCAAAACGATGCTAGAAACATTGTTAAAGTTTTTGTGTATTGCGTGAATATTTGAAAGAAAAAACAATTGACACGAACCTTGTTGACATGCAGGCGCTCGAACTCTGCAATGTTCTTAGGAAGTTTTATTTGGAAATGAGGTAAAAAATGGTGAGAAATATCAACCTAGTTCTCTCCTTAGTATCCGGCATGGTATCAACCAATACCTTTTGAGTGTCGGTTGAAACATGGATATAGTGCATGACGCTAAATTTACTGAATGCAACAACGTGTTTGATGCTGCAACGAAACAACCCAATAATGGCGAAATATACTAAGTATGGATTGGTGCGACACATGGTACAGTTTTTAAAAATGTCATATAATAAAATAGTTATTGACCTATTTTGAGGTGAATACGAGGATTTATTAACCATCGAAGAAAATAATTCCCGTAGCCGAAATTGTGTATTTTTTTCCAATAAGGTGTCCTAATATTTAATCCCTCAGATATGAAATATTAACTTGTGCAGTTCATCGTCGTAAATATGTATATATTATTTTTATATTAAATATATGTCTATGTGTGCTTAACTTTAACTCGAAGTGTAATAAAATATACTTAATAAGATGTCAAAGAAGGCAATGCACATAAACCATCTACCGAAGATTTTGGGTATAATTCACTCAAATGAATGTGTAAGTGTCCTGTTCGCGTTTTCATATCTAGAAAATGCAACATTCAGATCCCTGTCCCTCGACATGAAATGTCTGTTGACCTTGTAGCTCAGGTGGTCTGCGTGGCAGTAAAATTCTTCGAGGTCCAGACTTCGTACGGCCACTGTCCTCTTTTGTTTGTTTTTTGTTTACTCTTGCCATCCTGCCATCTTATGTCACCGGATCTCACATAGGAAATAATGACCAGAGGTACATGCCATTTTTGTTATTCCGTTTCCTGGGAAATATGCTATGCAGGATCCAGGAGTGTATGTCGAGACATACCAGTTGAAAAACGTCATTGGTGTGCCATCATCAAACACCCAATTTTCATCCATGTTGGCATCAAATCCTTCGAGGTAGTACAACCCTCCTGGAATATTGTAGGATATTGATATTTCTAAAGATATATTATATCTAATATGTATACAATATAGTTTCCTTCATATATTATTTCTATAGATACAATATATGAGCTAACTTATGTATAAAGTATATATGTTTTGTTGATTTAATTTCTTATATCTGTTACGGCATGTATCATACAAGATATTTAATATACTATCTCAAGTTTCCTTATATACTACATCAGATATCTAAATACAGGATCAACATTGCTTCTCTGATAAATGTCATGTTAGCTTGGAATAGAACTATCTTACAAGCTAAACGATACTGCTGTTTGAATATCACAAGCAAAAGGAATTGTGTAATTTCGTTTTGGGGAAGATTTCCACATGCATAAACATAATGCTGAAAAAATATCATACCCGTTTTTAATTTATCAATTGAATGGAATATAATTACAAAAGTCACAATTTTATAAAACTAGATATTTAATAACGACAAATATCATATAGTATTTTATATGCTAATCAATCACTAGCTAGCTAGATTGTTATGTTTCAGGTAGCCGATATGGTTGCCATGTCACGTGATATTACGTTTTAATAAGAATAATGAAAAAAAGATGTAATGAAAATATGCTTGAAACAGACTGGTATAAATGGTATGCACCAGTACAACTTACCACTTCCGACCTCGATGACCATGGCGTCATATTTAGCCTGAGAGTCGATCCGCGCAAGTTTCCCCCCCTCCTGTTGACAGTACGCCAGCGCCTCTGACTTATCGTATCTCATTCTAACTGCGTGGAAACAACCCTCGGGGTATGACACATACCCAATCGACGTGTTACATACCATTAGCGGCGCTGGAAAAAAGCAAATACAAATGTTCCTGTTAATTTAAAAACTCAAGTTGATTTCGTTCGTTCGTTTTTCCTTAAATGACGATATATGTTAATAGAACGTTAAACAATACTAAACCATTTGTTTGTATGGGGTGAGACGTCCGTACAACAGCTTTTGTCATATGAAGATATGTAACAGGAGAGGAAAAATGCACGGCCAGACCGGGGTTCGAACCCGGGACCTTCCGAACTCTAGACAGACGCTCAACCAATGTTGAGCTAACTGGTCGCCGGCGACACAAAATAGGCCTAGAGGGTAGGACGGAAAAAAGATAGATAACATTACAAATGACGGAGAAACGGTAGCGAAAAGAAGAAGAAGATCACCGTGGGACATGTAAATCGAAAACAGTTGAAGAAACTCCCTGCTTCTGCAGGAGGCACTACATTTGTCGCCTCTTCTGGTTTGGTTTGTTTATAAATACGTTTTAAAACAGCTAAGGACACTTAAGGGCGTGTCTCCAGGTGTGTTGGGTACGCATGCTTGGATGTGTGTGTGAACAGGAGGCAGGGTTTGTTAGTGCGTTTGCCTCATTGAATTAATGCAGATCAGGTTCCCGAATAAAAGAGATATAAACATCCTAAATATTGAAATGAGTGCTTCAGATTTGATCTAGTCATGTTGTATCCCTAAGTAAATGGAACAGAAGTTAATCCAAAATTCAGCAATTCATCTCCCACATTAGTAGCCTCTCACGATACAGGCATTTAGAATTTTGTTCTCGAACCCCGACATGCAGGAGGGGTACAGCAGATCTATTCTGACACTTAATCTGCACAGGGCGAAAACGTTCTTTAAATTTACTTTTGAGGTCACGTTTTTAAAGTGTCCAAATAATTCAATATATTTTATTGATGTAGACACATATCATTACAGAAAGATTTTGTTAAATCATAGAAAACAAATGGTAAAAAACCGTTGTGTTTCTATTCTTGATAAAAACAAATACACCAATTTCGAAAGGTATTGCACTCATTCCAGACAAAGTGCAAGCGGCAAACAATTTATCGGGTGGGGTGTCCTGCTTGGTGTGTCTTCGGCAATATGTTTCAGTGAGGTAGCACTATAAAGTCGGCATCATTTCCGCGCTTTCACAAGGAGACAAACACGAACATATCGCAGCCTCCCAAAACAAACGCATACACTACACGCATGCATCTTGCACACAGGGGAGGCCGTCCTGAAATGACCTTAGCTGTTAATAGGCCGTTAAACAAAATAAAACCAAACCAAACTGATCGAACGACGTGGCAATCGTCCCTCTACTTTTGTCCTGTACTTTAACATCACTGAATAAAACAGGGTAGCAGACCTTTTCCATAAACCTTGATGGCCCACTTATCCTTCGTTATAAATAATTTGATATGGTTTTCCTTAACGTAAATACTACGTGGTTGTTGATACTGAACATGTAACAAAAATAACGATTCTGAAAGGAATTATTGCAGAATAGATGAACATATGTTGCAGAAAAGTGTTTTATTTGTTTGGCTTCCTGTATTGACAACTTTGTAAATTTGTGTCTTTTACCTCATATTTCTAGTTATTCTACTACTTGCATATTTGAAACGGCGTCATTGCTGTTTATTTTGCACAAAGATTTTCTAGAAAATCGTTAAGATCACAAGAAGAATCTGGGGCTTGGTAATTATCGGTTGGATGTAAGTAATATTTATGTACAATTGAAAAACATTGATAAGTGTGAAGACGGTAAAAAGGTTCACCGGTAGGTCAACACTAAAGGGCATTATTCGAAGCTCATTTTTGATACAAAAAGACAACAATAATTACAAAGGTTCCCCAAAACAAAAGACACAATGTGCCATCACAGAAAATAACCAATCAAGCAAAACAATTGTGAAAACCAGGTACTCTGGAAGTGTAATATATTAGTCAAACAAGAAGATATTTTTACTCATGTGCTAAATGTAGTTTACACTTACTGCATGTAAGATCGCCTGGTGCCCAATTCCCGTCTGTTTGACACGTCTGGACTGGGTTCCCAGACTGTGTGTGGTTGTCCGCACAACTCAAGTTATTGGTGGCTCCAATAGTCAGGTTCACGAATGTGTTTGTAACATTGAAAGGAAAGGCGGCACATTCTGAAAACGCATGGATGTTGTTATATAATATTTTGAGACGCAGGTCAGTATTTTATCTCATTAAGGAAAAATATTAAATGATTTTTTTTCTGATAAAGATATACACGTATGCATGAAGACACAGATATGACTCTTTAAACTTCAATTATCATCAATATACACAAAAAGTATTCATGGTTTGATGAAATTGCATTCGCTATATTTATATATTAAATGCTTTTAAATTATTGAAGAATTGCAAAAAGGCATATATTTTCTTCATTTATTCATGAGGGCAGCGCAGTAGAGAGAACATGGTCTTTTTTGCGGAAAAATATGAAACTTCCATCGGAGGACCTCTTGAAAAAAGGGGGAGAAAGAAGTGTGAAATGCATGATTTGAACTAAAAATCCATAAACTAGGGCAAACTATGAGCAAAGAAAAGATTTTCATGGAGACCCTTGGAAAAGTTAAGGGGGGATAAGTGTTCAGTACAAATGTTAATGCTTAATTGTTTACCCAGAGTAACATGTTTGCACGTATAGTCACAAGTACTAATACATACCTTTTGCGATACACTGATAGCCCGATGTTAGAGGCTGGCACACATGTTTAACACTGCAGCTTGCTGCATTACATTCAGTTATCAAAATCTAAAAAAAGAACATCATGACGTTAAAACAAACAAAACACAGAAAACCAAAGGTGTTAACAAAACCGTTAATAGAACTCAAAATTGATCAAACGTAGGACGAAAAATATGTAAGAAGGAAAAAGCTTTATGATAACCAGGTGTTTCAGCATCTTTATAGAAAGCCTTCTCGGTTTGATTAAAGTAATTAATGCGATGAAGAATAAAATCCAATTAAGCTTTCTCTCGTGCTTTCCACTACCATGCGATTTTAGTCCCCTGCCGGTGAAACCTGAGGTGACTATAGTGTTTGTCTCCGTCTGTCTGTCTGTCTGGATGTTGGTTTCCAGACGATAACTTGAGAAAAAATGGATGGATTTGAACGAACTTCATTTAATGTTAGGTTATGAGGTAATACAGCGTGGGATTGCGTTTGGGGTCGAAAGTTCAACTACGAAGGTCACTGTTGCTACAAATAGATATTTTTCGTCAAATTTTGGTTTCCAGATGATGACTTCAGAAAGGATTAATGGATTTGATTGAAACTTCATAAAATTTAAGCTTATGAGGTAGTATAGAGTGGGATCATGTTTGGGGTCAAAAGGTCAACTACGAAGGTCACTGTTGCTAAAAATATACTTTTATCGTCATATTTTGGCTTCCAGATGATAACTTGTGATAGGGTTCACAAATTGTATTGAAACTTGATGCAATCTTATATTATTAGAAAATATATAGGTTGGGATTGAGTTAGGGGTCAAAAGGTCAACTGTGAAGGTCACTTACTAGAATAGACATTTATCACCATTTTTATGGCCTCATTGCTATCAAGGTTTATTTTGCTTAGACAATTTAATTGACGGCAGGGGACGAGTGTTGCATGTAACACTAACTGTAAGCTTGTTTTTCAACAGAATACATCGATATACTCCAACTGACAGTATTAGCGATACCTCGACTGTTAAGCTGGACAATAGTTGTATAGAGATTTAGAACAAGAACATGCTAAAAGAGTAGTTATGCTGAAATCATCTCAATTCAGCTCTTAAATCACCTTTTTAATCAAATGTTAGCTTCTTATTATTTGTGGAGTAAGATGTTACCGATGTTATGATTTACGTATGTTAGCGTCGACTAACCCCTTATTAAATGTAAGTATTTTTTATTTATTTATTCATTATTTAATTCCTGAATTAGCAAACAGCGTTGCACAATAATTGTCGTCTTGAGCCCTTTATCATTGTAGGACTATCGAGTAATACTATTTGATGTGTCCATAACAACTTAGTTTACAATTACATGGGTACCCAGCGTTATGTTGGCCTTAAGACCCAAAAAGTATTCGAAAAGAGAGACAGACGGCAAATATATTTCTTTGATACACTTTTAATACTTACAAAGACTTTATGATCCATTGACAAAAACAATAATAGATATGTTTGTATGTATACCAAGTTCAGGATAATACATTTCAAGATTTGAAAGTTAAGCAATGCAAAAAAAACAAAAACAAAATTGAAAGTTAAGCAAGGAAAAAGGTTTTCAAGGGAGGGTTATATCAAGTCCTAATATTAAGATATTTTCCTTTGTAGCAATACATTATACGATCATCTCTTGTAGATTTTGAAATTACATATTTTATTATGAAAACTTAGTGAAAATAATTTATCTTTCTTACAAAATCCTTGTTTTCCGTTTTGTTTTTATCCGTTTCTTTTCTTCATCGCGTCTATGATTTTTCAAATTAAGAGGATATATAAGGTTTTTCGTTGACTATAACAAATGTTTCGCGGGTATGGCAGAATTTCTATATTTTTCACGAGTGCAAACAAATATGAATATTTTGGTATTGGTATTCTGTCTACCAGTGAAATAAATATGGTTGTAAACCAGAAATCCATCAAATTTTCTATTAATTTTATTTTTAAAGTAACACGACGCATATGTTTCTGAATAAGAAATGTGCGGAAATCGGTAGCGTAATATTTGCTGCCAGATTTTAATGAAATAACGCTTGGGTTGTTCCTTTTTTCGTGTCGCCTGTAGCGCGAGGCGACATATCGGTATTACTTAATCGGCATCGTCGGTTGCGTCGTCCAAAACAAAGTTTTCGTGCTATAAATTAAGTTCCCTTGGGTTGATTTAACTCAAACTTCATACCGTGTTCCTCACCAATTGATCTTCCTTGTGATAGCTTTCTAGGTCCGTAGGTCTAAAGTCATGGTTTAAAAAAAAAAATCGAGCTCAGACTTGATACAGTGCTTCCTTACCAATAGAGCTCGCTTAGAATTGCTTTCCAGGTCCGAAGGTCAAGGTGACCGTAACAATAAATAGAATGTTTGTATCATACGGTGCTTCCTTACTTAAAGTGTTTGCTTGAAAAAGCTTTTCAGGTCCGAAGATCAAAGGTCAAGGTCAACGTTACATTTGGTTTATTTTTATTTTGCGTCCTTTTAACAGCTATGGTCATTTAAGGACGTGCCAGGTTTTGTTGGTGGAGGATAGCCGAATTCCAGGAGAAAAACCACCGACCGACGGTCAGTACCAGGCGACTGCCCCACGTAGGTCTCGAACCCGCGACCAAGCGGTGGAGGGCTAGTGGTAGCAGAATGTCTGACGCCTTAACCACTTGGCAACCGCGGCCCCGGTACAACGTTACAATACACAAAATATGTTTCCTTTCAATAACTAAAGTTTCTTTGGGTTGATTGAATTCAGTCTTTGCATTAGGTGCTTTGTTACAAATATTGCTTACTTGGGCTTGCTTTTTAGTTCTGAAGGTCAAGACGCCGGTACTTACTATAAATAGAAAAAAAACTGTTTTCGTGCGATAAGTTTAGTTTCCTTGGCTGATCAACCTAAAAACGTTACGGGAGAACTCTGTTATGGTCCCCTATACAATAACCACTTGTTATTAAGGTCCCATTTTTTTTTTATTCTAACTCTTTCGTCAACATATTGTCCGACCCGTTTTTGGAGTGTTTATTGACATTTGGCGTTGTGTCAGAGACTTCCGATTTTGCGATCGGTGACAAAACATGGCCACAGCTACCTTAATTATAATTCATTGAAATTTCAAGTTCAAATTGTTGTCCAGATTTCAAAACTCAATAGCTTTTGTTCTCTTTATCGGATTTGAAAAACATTGTCTCGGTTTTGGTTGAGTTGTCCGAAGCAAGATTTCCATGCGATAACTCAATATCCCTTTGGTTGATCAAAGTCACCTTAATATAAATAGATCCCTTCTAAGAGTTATATGCGCAGGCGACACATCCACTCTTGTTGAATTCTTATTCAAATTTTAGGTAGTTTCTAGGTAGGGCCTCATGCTTCTATTATCTAGCAGTATTTACAAACAAAAGTGTTATGAAGTTATGAAAATACTATAATGTATGTTGCTAACGAGTGCTAGAACTACAAACCATTCTGCCGTTCACATCGTCTGAAGTTGAAACTGAAAATCAATGCGGTTGGTAGAAAATACTGTTCAGATTTTGACAATACTAAAAGTGAAAAAGTAAAAATTGAAGATTCGTGTTACTGCAATGATAAAAAGTAATAAACAGGTTATATTGTACAATACTAATTACCGATATTAGATTTACCTGTTTCAAACCATCAGTAATGGAAGTTTTGTTCACGTAAATTGAGTTCATTGTTGCAGGTGAACTTTGAAATCCGGCATGATGTTTTCCAAGACTGCACGTGAATCCTTGGTGCACGACACCGACACATGCTTGTTGAAGAAGACATTTCCGAATGCACTGTATTAAACCATATGGTTGTAACTCCGAAAGCAGTCCCGAGTTTAAGCTTACACCTTCCTGTACCGGTATAGCTGTATTTAATTTAGTTCCCGTAGAATTTGTCACAGAAATCTCAATAGTTCTTAAGACCAACTCAGAACTCACTAAAACTACAAGATGTGTGTAAAGAAAAATTAAAATCATAACTGACTGGTCCTGAAGCAGCTTGTGAAGTCAGATGCTCTATGGAAAATTATAGCATGTCTTGCAGGGACGTGCTTGACTTTTTAAACAGAAAAACTACCCAATGTAGAATATTTGTTCAAATATAGATTTCTTGTATGTGAATGTCTTGTGATTGATTATTCATGAACACGCCCCTTTCTTTGTTACTATAATTGGAGCAGGTTAAGGTACGTATAGTATTGATTGACTTTTATTTCTTTGAAGCCAGTAAATGTTAAATAAACATATACGTGAATTAAACAACAAGCTTAAATGTAAAGGTCCGTACATATAAATACTATTAACGACATTTTTTTTCTATTTCAATCAATGCGATATTGAATAGAAAAATGCTTATGTAAATAATTAAAATTGAAATTGGATGTTAAACAATCAATGTGTTTTATGGTAAGGGAAACCAGCAACACCATAAATCGCTGTCAGTTAAGAACCAAGTGATTATGCCCGTAAGGATCACTGTATCACAGCCAAAAATTATCAAGATTTATTGGACTTTTTTTTCTGGCATGAACATATCAATTAGTTTGATAATTGCTTTTTGAAAAAAAATATTTACTGACTGTATTTTTGGTTGGTTTTTTTTTAAAAGAAAAATGAAATCAAAACAAAAACAAAACAAACAAAAAATGAAATACACCGAATAAATACTTCTACAATAATATTATCCGTGATAATAACTGCAATCCTGACAGGCATCCGAGCCCTGAACCTCCAATTATTATTATGTCGTTCTATTCATGGCTTTGTCATGTCCTGGTAGTGTTATTTACAGAAATCCTTTACCCTTTAAAACCCGCATTGAACTATTACACTAGACTCGAGTTTGCAAGCGTTGAGCAACCACCCTTGCTGTTAGACTGAATTAATAAGGTACTAACACAGTTAATACTTTTTTTGTACCTCAGTTCCATATTGATCCAGATGATACGTATAGTAAATTCGAGTTAGATCAATACGTGGGCCATTCAATAGGTTCTGTCACCAAACAGCTCCCCATACGAATGGGCTTCAAAACAGTTTAGTGCATTGTAAAAAACAATGCATGTACAATTATCGACATCATCCAATAGTAATTGGGCAAGGTATTCATTGTTGAATGGTATGCAGTCGTGACTAGTGGTTACGCTTAAATGAAGGTTGAGACTAAATCTGAAATGCGCTCCTATATAAAAGGGAGCCACGGTGGCCAAGTGGTTAAGACGTCTGACATTCTGCTACCACTAGCCCCTCACCACTTCGTCGCGAGTTCGGGGTTCTACGTTGGGCAGTCACCAGGTACTGGCCGTCGGTCGGTGGTTTTTCTTTTGGAACTCCGGCTTTCCTCTACCATCAAAACCTGGCACGTCCTTAACTGACTATAGCTGTTAATAGGACATACAACTCAAACAAATCAAACAAAATCCTATATAAAAGCACAATATCCTTTACATATACCGCCAAAACGGATACATGCAGAGTTGTGCAGATTAAAAGAAATCTCTTCCGTCACAATGGGAATTGCTTTAAAGTTACTGATCAAATTCAAGAAATGTAATGGTAACACCAGAAAGGACAACAGTTTCGCAGGGAAGTTGTTTAAGCAACAAAGCAGAATATTAATGATGTGAAAGCAATGATTAAAGATGATGGTCGGTGTTCTGGTTATCAGATAACTCATATAGTTTGCTTTTCAGAAGGCAGTATACCCCCTTTTCTGACCAAGTGCTTGAAATTTTGAAATTTAAGAAGGTTGTGCCCGATGTGCTTGAGCATGAGAACGCTTTCATGGATACGGGCCCCAGGCTTATTATCTCGGACCTGTACTGAGACATAGTACAGGAGCATGTGAAAAGATTCTACATGAAAAGGCGTCCAAGTTAAGGTTTGAATGGCACCCAGTTAGTTCACAACAATGTCTCATCTAATAAAGCAATATTGTTCAGGCATTTTTTAAATCAAGAAAATGTAGTACAGATTGTCCAATCACCTTATTCACTAGATTTAACTCTGTGACGTCTTCCTATTTCTCATTACTTACGAAAATGACTTTGTGAACGTGTGCCTCTATTTGTGGTCTGGGTAATTCAATCTTCCAGCGTCCCGCCAGTATACCAAGGAAAGACTACCGCGCAGTGTTTTATTTATCTGGCATCTCGGTTGTAAACCGATACATATGGCAACGTTTGGTTTCTTAGCATCTCGTATACAAAGTTTGTGCTGAAAATATCTTGTTGGTGGTCCTTAACATACTTTAGTGCGTTTGAGGCACGGAAGACTGCAATCGATGTGAACATTTGTAAAACACGAATATGGATTCATCGCTCTTTTGATTGAAGTAGCAACAAAAGGAATTACTGTTCATGACGCATTCTCATTACTGGTTATTTTCACAGAATACTTAAGCCCTAGTTTTTTTATTTATTACTTAGCGAGTTCTGTTTTGGTTGTGCTTCCCGTTGCAGTTCACTTTTTTTTCTCAATGTCATAATGCTGCCTATTGTTTCGTAATCAATATTCAATTTTGATTTTGTATATTTTTATATTATAAATTATGCTTTGCCATTCTGTTGATGTATTGGTATTTTTTGTCATTTTGTACAAACGCTATGGTATATTTTGTAATATTGTTTCGACGTTATTGTATATTTAACCATTTTGTACTGACGCTATGGTATATTCTACCATTTTGTACTAACACTATGGTATATTCTACCATTTTGTACTGACGTTGTGGTATATTTTACCATTTTTTACTGACGCTATCGTATATTTTACTGTTTTGTACTGACAATGTGGTATATTTTACCATTTTATACTGACGCTATGGTATATTTTACCATTTTGTCCGGTCCCTGCAGGTAGGGAGCAAGAATTGTACCTGCTGCCCCCATTGCATGATCGTAAGAGGCGACTAAGTATGGAATCTTATCTTTTCTCTTCTCTCAAAAAACTTTCTTCTTCCTAATGTCTCCCTTAACAATACCTCAATGTTGGCCATAAGTTGAGCGTTCGCCCCTGTGAGGAAGGCTTTGGGCTCTGTCCCCTGGCCGAGACATACCAAAGTCTATACAAATGGTAGTTTCTACTCCTGCTAAACGCTCAGCAATTTAGGAGTGGGACGACT
>JAULCA010098859.1:4842-21298 GCA_032360845.1 Crassadoma gigantea | reverse complement strand
TGCAAGCATTTGGGGGAGACAACTGAGTAATATGATAGAGGAATAAGAATGGAAACAGCTCTGTGAGGAGACAGGCCAGAGTAATATGATATAGAAATTCGAGCAGACAGATCTGGGTAATACAATACAGGAATTTAAGCAGAGACAGATCTGGGTAATATGATACAGGAATTTGAATCAGATATCTGTCAACTGAGTAACACTCTCCTTTTGGAAAGTTTCTATATAGATTATCAATTTCTTGCCATCATCAAAACCAATTTGACATTTTCATTTTCTTTGTCAGGAGAACAATAAAAAAAAAAGTTAAAATTGTCTGGTAGGGTTAAAAATGAAATGTTTGTACAGGTTTCCAGTTGCTCACAGATATAGATGTGACAGACAAGTTATATAAACTATTGCAATAAACATAAAAATGAAATTCCAAAGATAATTTCAGTCCTAATTTAATATGATACTTGTCAGACGGATTTCACTTTCAGTTGTCAAGTGTTCTAATGAATCGCGTGTCAACTAGACCATCTTCTTAAGTGCAAAACCTAAATGGCAGACAACATTCTGACACAGAGAAAAATAACTGAAATGTTAAAAACTTGTTCCTGTCAACAAGCAATGTTATTAAATGATGATTATTATGTTTCTAGTAAGGTGTTATAGGGGGATTGTTAGAGGCCTTCATGTAGTTGACATTTGTCGAGTGTCAAATTATAATAAAACTAAAGGTGAGGCGAAGTAATAGCTTCATTGTGATACAATTAAACTTAATGTGAAGTTCAGATTTCATGTTACAAATCATTAAATCAATGTTTTTTTCTACGCGCCGTGGAGTTGTGTTAATGGAAGGCTAGTTTACTGACAATAACAGCACTATAGCAATGTTTACTTACGAGTTTGACCTGGAACTTATGACAAGGAAAACATTTATGAATGATGTGTTGCTGTGTTATAAAGCTTTAAAATGGAGTTTAAATTGGTCATTACTAAAAGATTAAGAAACCCAAGGACATACACAGAACTCATAATTACTTCCTCATCATCACGTTTGTTATATTGTTTATTTCTGTAACTTACATAAATAACAACACAAATTAAGCCTGTCAGAGTATGGACAGATTACTTTAGTACATAGTACTCTACAATACAGATGACAGATGGGTGCAGACTACTAAAATATCATTGTCAATACCTGGCCTGGTATAGAAGTGTATTTGTGTATTGGGTGCAATCTAAAATATCATTGTCAATACCTGGCCTGGTATAGAAGTGTACTCGTGTACTGGGGGGCTATCTGGGTACAGCATCACCATTCCTTGTGTACTTTGTAATGGGTTCTCTGCCACATAGGTATTCCACAGGTACGCTACAGGTATGTCATACCTGTGTTAGCTGTTAATCCCTTAAACCTAATTTGGCAAGATCATACAGACAATTGTGGTTTTTAGGTGCAATATCTGTGTGCATGTACCTACTTAGCCCCCTAGAACAGGTTTGTTTCTGATCACTCGTGCACCATATCCCTGTAATGAATTTGAGACTTTGTAAATAGGATTGTGGTAGACATATTGTAAACACGGCTAGGCAGTGCGGGGGATCCTTATATATATCCCAGCTTTGAGTGCTTAGCAAACAAGCGTATGGCTAAATATCGTATTGTGACGCAAGTTTGTCATAACTCGGATCACATAATGATAAGACTGTGTGTATTCACAGACCAGTATGATATTTCAGGTACATGTGGCAGGTCACAATATCTTTACAAATAGTCAACAATAACTTCCTGTAATATCAAATATACCTTAATTTAAAGATTATTAAACAATACATATGTCTTTTTAACTGCAAGTCAGTTTCAGTATAATCTTGTTTATAAACCTCCTTGTTTTCCCCTCACAATTTACTAATGAGTTGGAAATTCGGAGAAAATCTGATTTAGCTCAATCTATTTTGTAAAATTTGACAGGTAGGTGAGGAATGGAAATTGTTGGCTATAATATTTTATACAAAAGAACCTTATCTGAATCAGACCACAATTACTTGTAAAATTCAATATTGCAGAATGAACAAAATGTGATCATGACCCCTAATTGAAAGTTGACCTTCATGGTATTCAAATGTCAAATGAGCAAGAGAGCGGTGTGGTATTGAGATGCCATTTTGTACCCTGAAATGACAGGGTTATGACCTACAGTGATCTTGATACTAGAAATGTTATATACATCACAGTGGGGGCTACACAGATAGAAAAGTGTGAAGTTACATCAGTGGTTCTTTTCCCCACAGATGGTGAGGGAACACGAGGATGAGTTTGGAACAAGCCCAGAAAACCTCAGAATGGACAGCATTCAAAAACGATTCCCTAACGATGACCTTCAGCTACGCGAATCTTCATCTTCAGCAGCACAGGTAAGTTGTAACACCTGTATACCTGGATTGTGTACTTCACAAACTCGATTATTTAAACATTGACCCTAATAGCTTTTGCCTTATTTATTTTATTAAATTAAAAAATATTAAAATGGAAATTAGCATGTTTAGAATATGATTGTATCTCTTATTTGATCTTTGATTGATTAATATTAATTTGATGGCCACCTGTATGTCTTGATAACAGAAACAATAGAATAGATGGCGATTAATTATAATTACTAAAAGGTAGGTAATAAGCAAGTCATTGATGTAGAAATGCCGTTACATAATGTTGCCTATCATTGTCATTCAGGACGTCTTGGGATAGACAACTACTTAAGACCGATGCGTCATATCAACCTTTTAATCACCAAATAATTAGGTTACTTAACGTCCTTGGATTTCAAAACAAAATTTGGATTGTGGTTATATTACTGAAAATTGGCTGAAAAATCTTTTGTCAATTAAATTTTTAGAAGTCTCATTAATATTTTATATATAGACGCCAGTTCTGGGGATAGCATTTTTTATCAGCTGATTTTCTGTATGATTAGATCTCATTTATAATCTAATTAAGTAATTTTTCAAAAGATTGAAATATTAGTTGAGATCAAATAGTAATTTTAATGATTATTTTGAGATGTTTCAATAGTGTTAATATATATTACATGTATTGATTTATTGGTTGTTGACAAATCTAGATTATTGTGTATATTACCAAGGCCCTAAACGAAGGCAGCAATCTAGTCCACATACAAATTATGTGCTAGATTTCTATAATGCAGTAGATTTCTAAGTAATCTTGGATTTAAATAGAAGCAGGGATTCTACAGTTTGTTATGATAACATGGAGACAAAGCCATCTGTCGGTGCCGTAGTTGTGTCGTTTGTTGGTTCCACGGAGATAATTGATGGTGAGCTATGGACGCCATACACACAACCAGAATTGATTAGCTACGAAAACCTTGATGTTTTTTTTCTGCAGAATAAAAAGCTTATGTTCTGTGTGATTCACTCCAGTCTGTGTTTTTATCAAAAGCTTTTGGACTCTGGCTAAGCTTGACAAACTTTGACAGCTTGCTTTAGACAGCATTTTCTGTTGGAACTCTCCAGACAAAGATGATTATAGTCCCAGGTTGAACCTGTGCCAGACGTCAGAGCTCCGTACCAGTGAGGGAGGGGTGTTCATGGTCGATTTCTAACCATGTAATACTACACTGTAATTGTAGCGATGGACCTCACTCTAACCTCTACTTGGTCCTTGGGGTCAACATTTTAACTCGGTAATTATATATCCTAATTGAGACCAGTTAAACAGCAATCGTTGACTTCAGACTGAAAGGAAACTAATGCAACAGGTAAAAAATAACCTCGGACAAAATCCGTCAGCATACGACATGTCTGTGAGATGGTATCGTGGAATCGGCCATTGTGTGCTACCTGTGATTCTGGACATAATGTCAGAGAAATGATGCAGTATGTTCAGCTGTTACCTGGCTGACCAAAACTCGTTAGGCCAGCTGGTGTGTATATATACCTAAGAGGTGAACAGGTGATAAATGTGTGTTTGTATACACCATATATCACTAGAGCTATCAATAGCTTCTGGGATAAACTTAACTCTCACTGACACAAATTCTTGTCAAATTTTTACGATTCTTCGACACGCAAGGCGGGGAAAGGGCTGTCAATACATTGATAGTTTTCCAATCAGTTGTGTGGCTGAAGCTTCGGGGTGATATGTTTCGTGGTACTTTCCAGGCAGGTCAAACATCGTATCCATCAACATTTTACTTGGCAAGAGATGTTCCTGCTCCATACAGCTTTTTTATGGAAGGAGAATAATAACGGACAATTGGAGTACCTCAAATGAGCCATTTGTTTTTCACACATTGCATGACAGTGAAAGAACGTGGAATTGTGTCAGTGGGATAGCATTGTACAGGTGTGAATGCACTAAACCATTGACTGGACAGGTATAAATACTGATCACTGGTAGAATGGCCACCCCGGCTCTATAGCCATTCTCCCTAAGAAGGCCATTGATGAAGGACTAATTACAGGTGATAGATACAGGTAAATACATACCTGTGGTACTAAGCAGGGTTTTTCTGTCAATGACAAATCTAAGCCGAGGGTCTTTTTGGGGCATTGTTATATGTACCATTACACACTTTAACAAACATACCCCTACTTTACAACTATGTTAAAAACCTCATCTATACAAGCTACATACCACAGTGAGCAACACTGACTTTTAAGGGAAAAAAAAGGAGAACAATTTGTAAGGTAAACACTGGCAAGGTGTGTATTGAACAGCAGAGGTGAGTGTCTTATTGTCTAATCAGCGATCGTTAATTTCGACAGGTGAAAATCTATACCTTGTGCACTTAGATCAAAAAGTGTTCTTTGACTGTTCGGAATTTTCCTTTATATACCTTGGCTGTGTATTGGCTGAAATGTCAACTTCTTCAAAGTGTTCAATTTTTTATTGACAAAAGACTAACAGAAGGATTTACAAGTAAAAATATCACAAGCTGACTTTTGTGTGAAGTTGACACTCAATTGTGTTGGCGCTGAGTAAATAACTGAAAAGCCATTAGGGACTGAAGTACCAATACAGGTCCCAAACAGTTTGTTCTGTAACGTCAACAGCATGTCAGCTGTGGGCCATAGCCATCAGACACGAGTGTTGGCTGCAGTGACTCTATCAAGTGACTTGGGACCATGGATAGCTTTATCAAACACATATCTGTGTCAATAAGATTTGGTTTGATGTAACATGTAATATATCGGAAAAGTTGATCAGGTAAGAATTCCTAATGTTTTCTCGACTGGGCGTAATCAAATAAACTCTGCTCAAAGAGAAAACATGCAAATAAGGTGTCAGTGGAGAAACTTCTTAAAAGATTCAGTTATACAAACAAATGCATAGGTACTTTGAAAATTTGTCAAATATAAAACTTCTAAAAGGAAAAGAACACTTCACCATTAAAGTTTGTTTTGTGTACAAGGGAGTAATATAGTGGTATTGAGAAATCTCCAAACCAACAGTAGGGTTGAGAAACGCCATGAACAACTTTTTGATTCCAGAAGTTCCTTTTTTTTGTGCCAAGCATATCCTTTTTTATTTTTTCATGAAAATCATCAAAAAAATATTTCAACATGATAAGCATTTTTCAATGTGAAAATGAAAGTCATGAAAGTCATGAAAGAAAATTTGGAAAGTCGGCAAAATATTCCCAGGTTATTGTGACAATGTGTCATTAGGTATGAGTGAAGTTATTTTATATGACTCGATGTAGGTGAATATTGTAATGTGTTTAACAGAACTCAAGGACAAGGGATGATCATAGTGAGATATAGCGTGGAATTTTAATTGGTATTGTTGTACATAGCTGATGTATCATTCAGTAGGCCTGTCTGACAGATATGATATATGATGCCCAGGTATGATGATGTACACTAGATCATGGCCCGCAGAGTACAATTCATATTACCCGAGGATATAATCAGGGTTTTTAGAGTGCACAATAAGATAAATCATCAAAGTATGTTTTAATTTTTGAAAAATAGTCATGTTTGATTAATTGACCTCGAAATATTGACATAAAAAATAAAAACGTTCTATCCTTATTATATTCTTCAAAAATATGTTTGGGTGTTTCCGGATTCATGCCATGTAAAACACTAAAATTTGTTGGTGATGTACTGGGCGGTTGTCACGGTGATGTATGTGCGGTGGCCATGTACTGCCGAAAAAACATGATGATCATGTACAACAATCAAGCCTCACCATTGTTTTATTGTTTTGACCATGTCGTAAGACTAAAATAACAAGTTTAAATCAATAAACGCCATCAGGTCAGCACCATGCAGCCCTGATGTCACTCAACTTGGGTTAGCGGGGTTTTCCTGTGTCACACACTTATGAAATGTTATAGTTGTTTTTCAATCCTTCATTCTTCTCTGCCATATATCAGTAATATCAGCGTTGTTGTACTGGCTGAAAAGTCACACACAAATTGCAAAATGATGTTTCTTATTGGTGGTTGTTAAAACTCATCTAATTTTAAACCAAGTTTCTCATACAATATGACTTCCTTTCTTTCTGACTCAATCGTTGTACACAAACTAGATTTTTTATTTAAAAAAAATTCAATTACAATTGATCTAGACAAAGTCTATATATAGATGGAGGTTAATGACCGACTGTGATGAAGGAGGATAAAGGTGGTGATTCACTGTACCAATAGAATAGAGACATCACAAGGGGACAATATCCTCATACAAAAACCCATCTTTAAATCCAGCTTATGTATTTTATTTTCCTTTTCCTTGTTATTTTCAACCAAACACTAAACGAGATTCCATTGTAAAAAGATTCACAATAGACCAGTTGCATAAATCAGGATTGAAACAAATCTTTCTAAACACCTCATAAAGGTAGACGTGAAGGTAGTCTGGTCGTCAGTGACAGCTGTAGAATACCTAACCATAATTCCCTACCCAAACAGGATGGTACACATTACATCAGTAAAGCCGAACTTTGACCTTATTTCTTTGTCGTTGGGTCAGAGGTCAGACTGCCTGACAGCCCCCGTGCTGGTGTCGGGAGGGAACAGAAGCTAGGTAGAAGTAACTCTGTCATTGGGACGAGGGTTAGGTGGAGCTGGGGTGTATGTCACCACAAAGGGGGGTCACTGATGCATTTACTTCGCTCATTGTGCGATGACAATCGGTACACAGAAAAACGAAAGATTGTCTTTCTGATAGTGTATTCAATTTTAGCAGCAACCTGAGAGGAATTCACGAGTTTGAAAAAATGTTGTGGTTCATTGTTTAGGAATTTGGTATCAATAACAAACAGGAAATTTAGTTTGTCAGCTGTGAGTTAAAGACACAAGTAGGAGAAATCATGAGGCTGTGGGATGTTGTTTAGAGTCCTAACATAGTAACTACCCTTTCTACCTGGATGTCATTTTGATACTGGATATTACTTTTCCACCTGAGATATTACATCTTACCATGTGACATACCAGCATTTTTACCTGTGGTTTGCCCAGGTGACACATACAAGGTGAGGAGGTTTTTGTGGTTCATGTTTCTAGCTAAAGGATGTTCGATCAGTTGTACAGGAAGTGACCTAACAAAACACCAAGTGCACTTCACCGACAACCAAACAACAACAAATCTCCACAATATGGAATCACTGAATATTGATCCATCAGTAGAGGAAGCATGTTCCTTCCACTGGGGGTACTCTCTATGGTCTCGTGTCACTTGACATACAATTACAATAATGAAAACTGCACTATCAGATTGCCCCATATTCCGGTATTTGGTTCATATTATGAAGTTTTAGAATTTCTTCCATGAAAGTTTTGATGATTAAAATCAATTAGTTATTGACAGAACTTTGAGAGGCTCCACCTAATTACTTATATGTTTTCCTGTTTTTCAGAGACTACGCGGTCTTTCACAGCGACGACGCTCTGCACCTGGAGCAGTGCTGTTCAAGACACTTGGAAATCGCTCCAAGAGCACGACCAGCCTTGGGTGAGTGGCTTTATTTAGTTTTTAGGAGAAGGTGAACGATAAACTCATTACAGACACTGTCAGCTGTAATCATTGTCAGTTCCATGTACACTTGTACTGTATAGGAATTTTTGAATAGATTTCATAAATATTTTGGGCGTTCCGTTCCAGAGCAGGGGTCAAAGTTCTTGATAAAACATGTGCCTTCCTAGCTTTCTAATAGATTTTTTGTATAAATTTAAAGGGTGCAAGCTGAATATTATTAGCCCATACTAGAATCATGAATGCTTTATCTACAAAAAATGCCATTAAGGTGTACCTGTCTCCATACACATATTGCAATGAATGCATGTAATGCTCCGTTCATGTGCCCAACGACACACCCCTCCAGTCTATGGCTATTGAATGCCTGCAATACACGTACATAAATGAAGAGCAGGGTGTGTTGTGTGACATTGTAATTTTTGATTGTAAAGAAGGAAAGGTGTGTAAATTATGGGGACACCCTGTGAGGTACGAAGTTGCCACCAGTGTGTATGAGGTAGTCATTTCTGAGAGGCAGGGTGGCACCTTCTCGATCTTAAGGGTCACGACTGCTACTTCATAATATGTGATATTACCCAAACCACATGGAGCCATGTTTACATTATCGTTTTATTTGATAGAGAAATCAATGGATTTGTATGGAAATACACATCCCACCAACCATTGTGTATATGAGCTAAGGAAAGTTATCAATGGTCTGTCCTCTATATCAGACAGATATATATTTATATATTTGTAGTATGTCCATGACAGTATCTGGTATGATTCTGTGGTCCCTGTTTGAATCGCAAACTGTGGAGGATGGCAACAGTTTATACGCCTTCGTTTGTATCGTAACTTCACTGAGCTCCGTTTCCGTCGGATGTCTTTTATGAAGTTACAATACATTTCATCAAAGCTTTAAAGAAAATATTTTCAATAGCATTTAGTAGTGTTTTGTGGTGATTTAAATGGTAGGTGATCGACTGATGAGTCCCTCACACCAGATACAGAGTGTGACCGTACTGTATTACATACATTATCATTTAGACTGTAGAACGTTGAGTTGTTGAATTGTTACCTAATGGCTACAATAACTAAGCTGTGGTAAAGGTAGTTTCTGGTCTTTAGATAGTGGTGGCTTTGCAATAGAGAAGGTGTTTATATTACAGATAGGTCAAGTTTGATGTGGAATGTTATAAATGTGTGTGTTTTTTTATTTTTCACAATTTGAACCCTGGACATCTGATTGTTATACTATCATTCTATCTAACCATTTACTGAGCTTCCTCAGGTCAACAGAATCGTTCTGGCCTGACAGTG
Source organism: Crassadoma gigantea (assembly GCA_032360845.1). NCBI lineage: Eukaryota > Metazoa > Mollusca > Bivalvia > Pectinida > Pectinidae > Crassadoma > Crassadoma gigantea. The sequence continues at coordinate 12,007 of JAULCA010098859.1, read as the reverse complement.
CTTCTGTTACATATAAATCAAATTTAAGGGGAGGTAACTGATATACACAAAAAGTGGGACAGTGTCCCCTTAGTGTTACAATTAAACTTACAATTTCCATGTTATGAATTCTGAACAAAGATTAATAAGTAGACGGGGTAGAATCCCCTAAAGCTGAAGTGACACTGGGTTTCTACTTTCAGTTCTTTAAACAAATACCTAAATATAGACAAAAAAGAGCTGATATCATTTTTGTCATATACATGTATTACAAATGATTGCTATTTTAAGTTTGTATCTTTAATGATTTTTATTGAGTGGGTTGGACAGTGATTCGTGTTTTAAAATGAAATTTGATATTTTCCTTTTGCTACTGAATGGCGAGAGGTATGTGGGACATAAGATGTGGGAGCAGTGGTATGCTAACTTATGGTGTAATTGGGTTGTAGGTATTTAGGACACATTTCTTCTTTTCATACTTGAGTCCCCTTGTCCTCCAATGTTTTGTAATTCCTAAGTGGTTTTAAGCCTGATATACTTCCCCACATATTGTTTCTCTATAAAAGCAAGGAGTTTCCGATTGTGGTTTTTTTGGGTCCAAATCCATATTCCAAAAGAAATTTTAAGAGAGTTCAAGTACCTGTTTTTATTTAGGGACAATGCCCCTTAGTAGTTCATGCGTGTCGGCTATACTATTCTGATTGGGGTAAAAAAAAAGGTTTGTTAGCTCTGATGGCAATCTTCCTACTTACTACAAATACCTGTGTTTTTACCTGTCTATCTACCTGTATTATGTGTGGCTATACCTATATTGATACTTGTACCTAACACACTCCCACACTGGAATGCCGTCGGAATGTCGCAATAGGTGACAATCTCACACATGCTTCATTGGATGACACTAAAACACACCTCATGGACAAACTTAATGGTGATATGGATCACTCTCCAACCCTCCTACCAGGATATTTTGTTTTAAAAGATATTTGGTCAGCGTTTCTGATTTAAAGGGATTTGTTCAATTGGGAAAAAACATTTAAAATTTCGCCGAGATTAGACAAACAGTTCATAAATTTGACCTACAATGTGCAAAATGTGTTTATAATTTTCTAGAATTAATCAGGTTAAATATATATATTTCTACCTGCTACTTTATAAAAAGTTAATGGTACATTTTCATTATAAGTTATAAACTAGTCATAAAAAATTGCACTAGTATTTCAGTCTTATGACTTTTTTAACCTTGGTTCAATCTTATTATTTAGGTTTTCCATATTTAAAATTTTCTTAAAAAGTTATTTGACAAGATAATTATATAAGTTGTGAAAACAAAGTTTGTTATATAGGTATGAGAAACAGACATGATTAAAGGGTCTTAACCTTGTTGACCCTCGCGCATTGTATCGTTTTATCCCAACAATCATCCCCGATATCAGATTTATTACCGTCAATCCTCATAGGGGATCTACAGGAAATCTCATTCAGGATGCAACAATACAAAATACTGGACCAGGTAAATATACCTGTACAGGTTAAGTCATTAGTGACACAGGTATGACAGAAATGACAATATAGGCTAAGTCTGATACCAAACAGTACCGATACAATTACATTGCTATTTATTGTCTGTGGGTTGGATAATTCTGCAATAAAGCATTTTAATAGGCCGATATGTTCGCTGTGAATATTATGTTTGCGGTTATATTTGATTGTACCACGTCATATTTCTGGGGAGGCAAATTTGTGGTCGAGTTTGGGACGATCTACGATACAATTCAAATGTCATTCAAATAGGCTGGGAAGCTACACATTTAGATCTGCCACTTTGGTTTAAACATTTTGTGTAAAGTAGTCCCAACAGATAATACCAGCACCAGGTCTGACATACAGCAGATGGTCTGGTGTGTGGTCTCGCATTCTCATTTGTATTCTATAAGCACAACAACCAATACTCTCTCCGAGTATCCAGTTCCTCCAAAACTTTCATTAACTTTTCAGAGTTACAATAGATATCCATTCCCATTGTGACAGAAATAGTATTTTTTTCAATTTACAGCCCAGGAATAGTTGTGATCTTGATGATAAACCTGACCGATGATAACTGACCTCTGTTACTGATAAAACACCTGTAAAGAAAATCAGGCAGAAAAAGGTTTGTCCAGCGGGCAAATGAAGCATGCTAGCGACTTCATCTGAATCGTGTAAATGTTTTGTTAGAGCTCCCCACCGTCTGTTGATCGATGTCCAATCTATTCTTCATGCTCATCAGTTACATCTCCCCTGTTGCTTGTTTGTAAATAATGCCACGGTGGATTAAGGCAATCATGAATATTTCATAGGTCATGTGATTCGGACCCTAATATGGACACAACAGCATGATACGTCTGAACTTTAATATTGCCACATCAATGACATGTGTTTGTTGATAACAGGAAAAACATCACACGCCATGATCAATATAGCGACTGTCAAACCCTTGACAGTTATTACATTCGCTATCCTTCTCACTGTGTAAGTCACTTTGGAGGCTGGCCAATCCTTTATGTCGGAACCACACAATATTTTGTCTTCATTTAAGAATGACTTTGCCATTTGTGGTTTTGATGTGGTCTATTAGATTCTGGTCATGCCTATTGGCCACCACGGTTTAGTGAAGTTTAATGGTTTATTTGTAAATTAAATAAGCTGACAGTCATGAAATCAGGTTTTCGACTATTTACAGCTCAAAATTAAATCTCCTTCCCAGGCAAATAATGTTCATTTTATAAATATTTTCAAATAAAGGTTAATATATGGGTAGTTAGTAGTAGGATATAGTGGGAAGGTACATGTACTACCAAGTACATAGACTTTAATATTTTACCAGTGAGAGAGGAGGCTGTACTAGAGACTTTAACATTTTAACAGTGAGGGAGCTAGGCTGTGCTAGAAACTTAAACATTTTACCAGTGAGGGAGCTAGGCTGTGCTAGGATTGACTGGTGAAGAGACCTGGAGATGTCCTGTATAAACAGGTTGTTCATGGAAATCATCACTTATTACCTTTTATAGACAGGTTGTTTGTTGGAGATGACCTTTATAGACAGGTAATCTGTTGGAGTTGTCATTTAGGACAGGTTGTTTGTTGGAGATATCCTTTAGGACAGGTTGTTTGTTGGAGATATCATTTAGGACAGGTTGTCTGCTGAAGATATCCTTTAGGACAGGTTGTCTGTTGAAGATATCATTTAGGACAGGTTGTTTGTTTGAGATATCCTTTAGGACAGGTTGTCTGTTGGAGTTGTCCTTTAGGACAGGTTGTTTGTTGGAGATATCCTTTAGGACAGGTTGTTTGTTGGAGATATCCTTTAGGACAGGTTGTCTGTTGAAGATATCCTTTAGGACAGGTTGTCTGTTGAAGATATCATTTAGGACAGGTTGTTTGTTTGAGATATCCTTTAGGACAGGTTGTCTGTTGAAGATATCATTTAGGACAGGTTGTTTGAGATATCCTTTAGGAGAGGTTGTTTGTTGGAGATATCCTTTAGGACAGGTTGTTTGTTTGAGATATCCTTTAGGACAGGTTGTTTGTTTGAGATATCCTTTAGGACAGGTTGTTTGTTTGAGATATCCTTTAGGACAGGTTGTTTGTTGAAGATATCCTTTAGGACAGGTTGTCTGTTGAAGTTGTCCTTTAGGACTGATATTTATTAAAGTTAAATTTTTCAACAAGTTACCTGATGGAGCTGTATAGATGCATGTGTACTGGATTATTAGCTTTATACACAGGCTATCCTTTAAACACAGGTTCTTTATCTTCACAGCTTATGTTCTTACTGTCCTTAAAGAGAACTTATTAAACTTTTTAAGCTAAAAATAGATGTTGAAGGTATGTGGTGTGACCTTGAGTAGTGTACACCTGTCCTTTACACAGCTGTAAGATAGATATATCCCTTATGTAACACCTGAGTTTGATAGATGTCATGTGTCCTTTAGCTGTCCTCAGCCAAAGTTTAACATATTAGCTATGTGTAACATACCTTACTGACCTCAAACACCAGGTGACCTCTGCAGAATGAATAAACTAATTAAGGCAAATGATCCTACTGGGCACTTTTGTAAAGCACTAACTGGTTTTTGCATGGACGTGTAAGAAATGTAGAGTATTGTGTGGTGAGTTTAGCCCGAGGGCCTGGACAACTCTGTGAATTGTTCGTGATGTGTTGTTAGGTTGTAGTGGTCAGTGTCCAGAGGAATGTCGTAAGATCTACCCACATATTTGTCTCCTAGCAGGACGTCACGGCCAGGATTAATTATTGCACAAATCTCATCCCTTTACCTGTGTTACCAGAATTACTATCATCAAATTTTTGTGGTTAAACTAACTGTGTTTCTTAATGAAAATCATGTCTGTCTGAGAAATGTAATAACTCTCTCCAAGCATGTGACAGTTATGTGGGGATTTTTACTGTTTTGAAGAATGGTCTTGAATTAATGTGCAGCAGATTTCACAGAAACTATGTTAAGGAAAAGTAACAAGAACATCGACCCGGGATCTAGGTTCTGATTAATGGAGGACTAACAATTATGTGTTGTGAAAGTGTGTTTAGGAATTGTTACCTACATAATAGTGATACTGAATATTGGAATATAACTTAAGTGTGTGTAGTAAGTATTGTAGTCGCGACTTTCTGGAGGGTGTGGTAATGAGATCATTGTAAGCGCCATTAATTACAATGTTAGGGGAAAAGACCACTCAGGATATAGAAATCCTTGTCTGATGATCTCGCAGGAACATAAATGATCATGGAGCCAATTCTATATTCCAAAAATAAAAAATACATTATAGGATGCAACCTGTCTATATTGGACACCCTATAATCTGGATCACTGTTAAAACAGAATACTACTGTATCCTTCTTTGTGTATTTTAACCTGTCATTCAGAAATACATTATTATTGAAGTAAAAATTTAAGAACAAAATGTCATTTATGTTCAGACATGCTTCTTGAAGACATATATAGTTGTTTAGAGTGTTCAAGCACTGACCTATCATTTTTTACTGTTTTATCACCTGTTTTTTACCAAATGTGATTTTAAAATTCCATTTCAACAAATTAAAAGTAAGGCTGAAGTTATTCATTCCTATGTATACTCAGATATAGACATTGATACCGACTTAAAGCTGAGGTAACGGTACTGTTGTTTACAGTCAAGAAGGTGACATACCATTCAACTGTACAGGATTCAGTGTATTTCCGTAAACAATTCGAACCCTTGTTCCGTCTTAGAATATTAAAATGTTCGTATGACACACATAAATGCTATCCATATTACCTTGTATATGAAAATAAATGCGTTTTTTTTTTTGTGGTTTTAAATGTGACGGCAATCAACGTGTCAAGAGCATGTTGGTAGACAAATGGTAGACAATGTCGGTATGTAGACATAGGGCCACCATTGTTTGGTGTACTTGTCCCAATCCTCCCCGTAATAACCTTCCATTATAAGTACGACCTTCCACAATAAGTATGACCTTCCAGTGGGGACTGTTTCCCCATTAAAATCTAATTAAACCTACAACTTCCCTTACAAATATAAACCTTTCTACTCAAACTGTTACACCTTTTTATAATCATGTTTAAAGAGTCACCTTTTCGTTGTCATTGATGTAAGCGGTAGTCCTAATTGTTGTTTTACAAGCATTTCAATATTCGTGTTGTCTCTCGAGCTCTAAGACGTTGACCCCATAATTTGCCTTTCTGTGAGTAACAACCTCTAAATTGCCCGATACATTACGTTCGCCCCCTTTTGATTATTCTTTTATGTTGGGATGGGTTGAAAATGGCTCGGCCATTATATAGCAATGATGTAATTACAGTGAAGGTGTTGGTCAATACAGGTGGAGGTGGGCTAGGGATTAATAATTAAAGACAAGCACTTTACTATTGGTGTAATACTTCTATTCCAGGTCACATGGTGCAATGGGAAAGAAAGAAATGGACATCGTTAACCCGTTCAGACATCCGGATAAGGTCAACCGTCAGTACCTGATGGAGGGCCAGGTCGAGTTCTGTCGAGTATGTATCTATATCATAAAGCTCAGAGTTTTGTCATTAGTTCATTACTTCTGTAAAATATTAGACAAATTGTTGTCAATTGTTGAAATAAAAAGAAATGCAGAAATATTCCTTGTTAGCTCTGCTGTAATGCAAAAATCAGGTTTCCAAAAAACAATATCACATTTTGATTTAATAAACTCAGATCCCCAGACCTACTTCATGGAGATCTCCAATACTTGGATACTGTATAAAAATGTTTGGTTGATATACATTCCGCCATTAATTTATCATATATACCATTATAAAAAAAACAGAGTCATATAAAATTTAAAAAGGGAAGACAAACATATTTTGCTGAGATTGTGAGAATGTTCCTACAGATCGAAGTGAGCAAAAGATTTTAATTGTTCTCAATATGGGAAAAAATGTGCTTTGACACAGATTGGTGGCCATGAGTTCAATCGGTGTGACTTTGCGCACAGCTAGCCCGCCAAAAATGTCTTATCTTCTAGTGTCATCATCACACCCATATACTTACGTACCAAAATTGTAGATATAGGATTATCGTAAGATTGGTCGTGTCAGAGTTAAATGATCACGTCTTGTTTTATACAATACAAACCATGTGAATGGCAGATCGGTATGTGAATAGTCTATCTACAATGAATTGTCTCGCTTTACCGATTGTCTTTAGCCTGTGTGATATTCGTGCTTCCATTGTAACTATGGAGGGAGGACTTGGATGCGTCCAGTGCCCTCTCCTTGTGGTATGAGGCCCCCTGTGTATGTAGTAAGGCTATGCTCATGAATGGACGGGACTATCCCCGCTTTTGGATTAAGACACTGATCAGTTAATAACAATATATCTCATCAACACGCTCCCGACACATATTCGGTATGAATGGTGGTGTTTGGCCGAAGCCGTTGATTGTAACATCCTGTCAGTATAAGATACCACTCTGACAGATACTTGGCCTTTATCATAATTCAACTGGTTGCAAATTACTATGGAAGAATGACAAAGGTAAAATATCATTCATGTTTTATAACTTTTTTGTTTTTCAGTCGGAACACCTGTTTGACCGTTACCTTTTCTTGTTCAATGACCTTCTCTTGGTGGCCAAACAGAAGTAAGTCCAGTCTGC
>JAULCA010098416.1:6213-16296 GCA_032360845.1 Crassadoma gigantea | reverse complement strand
CAGGTGTGCACACCTTAGCTAAACAAAACGTTTAGAGGAGGTGTGTGTACATTTGTGTGTGTTAAATTATCATAACATGGAACCATACTATTTTGACTAACTCCCATGTCTTTTTCAGTAAAGTAAGAAAATGTTTCAACAGGAAACATGCATTCTGAATCTTTAAGGTTATTTTTCCACATTTCCAACTGTCAATGTATAAATAATCTTAAAAAAAAATAGTGTCAAATATTCTAGTCTTTCACCTTCATATACCGATTAAGTGAATAAAGATAGCAATGCATGTATACCCTCATGTGTGAATTTGATATTTGAGGGAGAAACATGAACCTCACCAGAAATGCATGATAGATTATGTAAGCATGAAATGAAACATTTTGAGTGATAAGAGGAAATGAATTGAAAAGTAAATAAATTTTAATACATTTCATATCATTTTTAATCAAAGATTTATTGAATAACATCAATCAATTCTGGTCGATGATAAATTCCAAGTCACCCAATAAATGAAGCTTGTAAATAATAAGAGTAAGACCCTATATTGTTTTCACAGCAGACCCATATAATTCATGATAAACTTTTATCATTGAACTGATACAGTGATTAAAACTACAATTTATTCATAATCTGTAATGTAAAGGACTAAGATTAAGAATGACAAGGGAATTGTTGACAAATCTCTGATGAGATGTTACCTATGAAGTTTATGAACACATATGTTTCTTTTATATTATCACCTGGCAGTGCACTATATGATAGAGCCTGTCTATCCATTAGTTTTTTTCTATTGCTGAGTGAATGTATCTTCCTTGTCAAACTCAATGAAGAGGAAAACTTATCTTTAATGAGCTTTTTAAAATACTGCCATTCAATAACTTGCCTATGTATTGTAGATATATATTGATAAACATTAGCAAAATGGAAGACAAATTCAATTATACCAGATCTAGAACTAATATTTATCAATTCTAAAATTTGTTGGGTTGATCAGATGTTCTGTTTAATATATATGCTGGTTAAAATAATAAATGCTGTATAAATTGGCATGTACATGTAGTTACCTTTTTCCTTTTTAAAATAACCTGTGTAATCCATAAATCCATAAACATGTGTATCAAATTTACCACAAGGAATGAATATTCTCATTTCAGCATACAAGCGATATAAATCGACACTGGCTTTGATTAAAGGAATCAACATATTTTCAATTCATCTCTTATGGATTAGTATTCTGGCTAAATGCCTTTATAGGTTTCATTCACCTGAATGTCATTGATTGGACAGTCATTGTCTCAATGATAAGGAAAAAGGTACTTCAAATGTATATTGACAAGAAAGCTATAACCTAAATTAATCCAAAGTTTGAAAATCCTTAGTAGCTTCACAATTAAGTAAGGAAAGTACAGGAAGATCTTATAAACAATTTAAATTCATAACAGTTTTGTTGTAAGCTTCTTGCTTGAAACAAAAACACAAAATAGAATGTCAATTTTTAGACAACATCCAGTAGTGATCTGACATTGAAAGATTGCATCAATTCCAGAAGTTAAAACTATCCCTTTTACTTCTGGTCAGTCATTACAATTTCAGAGCAAGTTCGATATCATCACTTGGTTACTGACTCTGGATTTTACTGTATGCTACGAAACATGCTAACACTAACATACATAAACTGCAAGTTTGAATCTGCCAAGACAGTTCTTGAAAGTATGACAATACTCTACGAATAGTACAACATAAATTCATAGACCAACGAACATCATGAACACAATGTATAATAATCCCCTTTAACAGAGCAGAAATATAATCAAGAGACCCAAATCGCCTCTATAGCTCACCTAAATGTTGAAGTAATAATGGAAAATTATTCTCATTAAAAGTAATGTTGCAGAACATTAACAAGTCAGACTCGGGGCTGATCCTATTTGTCTCTTCATTGTCAGTAATTATATATTATTAGGGTATGTGGTGGTGATCATGACTATGTTGTCTTATAGATCTTAAGATAATTTAAGTTTTTTATCAATTATAGCACATATTAAATATTTGAACCCATCCAACACTCCAAGTTGACCTTTGACCTAAAACATATTTGACCCCTGTGACTTTGAAAGTAGATCTAGGTCATTAACATTTATATGAGGAAAGTTTATAGCACTCCTATCCAGGTATGTATGGGCCAAATATCAGGACCCTGGACTTTATGGAACTTTAAAAGATTCTAAAGCATTCTACTTTTTACAGCCTATGTTAACTTTGACCTACACACAAATATACACTGGAAAAAGATTCAAACTGCTGGTCTTCACAACATATCCAAATATTATCTCTCTAGGTCATGTGGTTCTTAATCAGACAATTCTGTGTGAATGTATAAACATATTTGACCTCTGCAGCCTTGGATATTCAATTTTCTAGAAAATGTGTTTCAAAGGAAACAAGAGGTCCAGTGTAAATCTCAAACTCGTAACCTAAAAAGTGATATAAAATAAGGTTACAGGCAAATTATCAGTAATTATGACAATAAGTCATTCAAAAAACCTATTAATAGATTTTAAAAATCATTTGACCCCTGAGACCTTGATTTTTGAACAAGGTCATTCATTATGTTGAACAAACTTTATAGCCTTTCATTTCAGCATGCAACTTGCCAAATATCACCACCCTAGACCTTTTGTTTAATGAGGTAAGGTCATTTACATATCTCACTAAATGTGACCTTCAAAAATCGTCAAGGTAACTCAAATGACTTGATAGGCACAATCCAAATATCATCTTCTGTGTCTAAAGGTTATAAACAAATCTGAACCATATGCCCTTCAATATAAGTCAAGGTCATTCATTTGAACAAACTTGGTAACCCTTCATCCCAGCATGCTGCTGGCCAAATATCATCACTCTAGGCCCTTAGGGCCAGGTGAGCTAAAAATTGATGGATGGACACTGCCCCATATCATATCATACCATATCACAGACACTTTGTGCCAAGTGAGCTAAAACTAGTTTTTATTTCAATTCAGATGGAAGCATCAGGAAAATTCTTAAAACATCCCATAAAATGCATTTTGGAAGGCATAATCATATAGGGAGAACAAATGTTCATCTGTAGGAAGAGATGTTTCAAGGGTTGGTCGCGGCAGATTCAAACAGTTGATGCAGGTATTAGCTGTTGGAATAAAACTGGTATCCACCACAGTGAAATGAATACTTGGAGTTAGAGCGAATCCAAGAATAGGTTCTTCATCAGTACCAGTGACAAACTGGAGGATCTGTTGCAAAGATACACCTCTTCTTCCACCTTGACAAAAAGGAAAATATCAGATGAAACATCTTCACATAAAATCAAAGCGAGCTCACAAAGATTTAATCTCCATCCCCACTAAGTGGTCAAGTGTGACCTTAGACCCTTGACCCTGACTGATGACCACCAAAACTAATCAGGTATAGAACTTGATGTGAACATTCTATGGTGTAAATATGAACTTTATCTGTGGAGGGATTAGTGAAACATCTTGTACACAATCTTTTTACTTACCAAGTGGTAAATAGTGACCATTTAACCGTTTCACCTTGACCAATGACCACCAAAAATCTTAGAGATGTAGGACATCATGTTACCATCCTATGGCCATGGTGTAAATATGAACTAAATCTGTCGGGGGTTCATGAGATATTTGGATGCACAGACTACTGTATATTCTACCCTTTACTAAGTTGGGGCTGTAACAATAACTATCTTGATAACAATAACTATTGGATAGAAGTATTAACAGTTCTCTCCTCCCCTCCTCCAAAATGTTCTTTTTGTATTAGCTTTTCTAGTCCCAGCATGCTACTGACCAAATATCATGACCCTGTGCCTCTTGTTAACACAAGATCACAGAGGGATCATGGCACCCACCATAAGTAAGATCTTCATAAGTAAGTTCTTTTTGTTTTTGTTATCTGTTGGACCACTACTCAGGTCAAATGTACTTGGATCTGGGCATTTTTGATGTTTTACAACTTTGAAACCAGGGGAACATATATATATTTTGGAAGAAATAGTAATAACAAAATTTAACAGTTCAAAAATGCCAGATATTTTAATTCTGAACCATCTCAAAATTCAATGTGAAAATAGGAACCAAATGTAAGGGGAATCTAGATGAATACGAAAATGAGAATAAGTGATTACTGTCTTTAACAGTTAAAATCAAAGATGGCCAACTGGTGGCCATGTTTTTCTTCAGAATACTCTCAATTAAGCATGTGCAATTATATTAGGGACCATGAGGAGCCTAGATACACAATTTGAGAAAGATTTTTTCAGTAGTTTCAGAGAAATTGCAAACTTTAACAGTTAAAATGCAGCTTTCAGTTTGTAAATTTAGCATGTACAACCAGGCGATTTGAATAGACCAGCTACTATCATCATAGTGGGATATGATGGTTGTGGGCTCAAACAATTCAAAAATATCCTCTATAACTGGCTGGCTAAGCAGTTATATTTAGTAGTTGGATGTTAACAGTCTGGGTCAGGGACACTTGTTGTTGATGTGATATTTTGTGGGAGTAGCCACCATAAAATGTTGGTTCAAGTTTCACTCTACTACAAGAAGACCTCATCTTCAAAAGATCAATACAAATGTACAATAGATGAAATATGTTATGAAGGAGATACTTACTGGCAGCTTCTCTTGAATATCTAGTGAACGCTGCATACACAACTCCTTCAAAACGTCTAGAATTGGACCCCATATCAGAAAATTTGGGTTTGAGGAGATGTGTGAAAGCTCTCATTGTCAGTGCACATTTAGATCCAGGTCTCAGTAGAAATACAAAAGATGGTAGCTGGCTGCCAATCTGGCAATATTGAAATAAATGTTATCACACACGGTTATCGAATATTCTACAGAAGAGTCCCAGAGGGCCTGTATCGCTCACCTGGATATCTAAGAAACATCATGTCAAAATATTCTCCAAATGAGATTCAAGGGAATATGCCAGACCCAAAAGTCAATCCTTGTAGCATATCTGTACATTTTCATGCCCTGCAATTTAATGTATGGTTATGGGGTGGGGATCTTAACTGTTTCCACTCTGTGTCTCAGAAACTAGGTTCCTAGGGTTGTGGCCAGACCCTAGGATCAATTCTAATATCATGACTGCATTTGTCTCATTTTGCCCTGCATTTGTATTACCGGTAATAGTTTTGGGGAGGGGATCTCAACTGTTTAAAATTGATGACCCAGGGGTTAAGTCTGCAAGGGTGTGGAAGACCCTTGGATCAATTCTAATATCATGACTGCATCATTTCTTTATGTCCAACAAATGTATATATAGTTTTGGGATGGGGATCTAAACCATTTTAGAAGTTATTACTCAGGGACTATGTCTCCAAGGGTGAGACCAGACCCTAGAGCCATCCTTGAAGCAAATGTATATTCTTCTCTTTATACTCTGCAATTGTACACATGGTTATACATCTATGGTGGGGATCTCAACCATTTCCATGTAATACACTGTTTTCGGCCCCAACCCTTAGCCCTGGGGTCAGCCACACGATTTGTACAATTTTGAATACCCACCACCTAGGGATGATTCCGACCAAATATGATCAATGTCTATGGCGAGTTCTATAGAAGAAATCGTTTGTAGCAATATAGCCAAATTGCCTCCTTTTGGCCCTGCCCCTCAGCCCCCTTGTGGTTCAGCCACACAGTGTGTTTAATTTTGAATCCCCACCACCTAGGGTTGCTTCCAGTCAAATATGGTTGATATCCATCTCTTAGTTCTAGAGAAGAAGTCGCTTAAAGCAATATAGCCAAATTGTCCACTTTTGGCCCCGCCCCTCAGCCCCCTGGGGGGGTCAGTCCCACCATTTGTAGCTTTTTGAATCCCCACCACGTAGGGATATTACCAGTCAAATCAGGTTGAATTCCAATCAGTGGTTAAGAAGAAGAAAAAGATGTTTTTGTTAAATTGATGACAGACGGACGACAGATGCCACGGTATGGCATAAGCTCAACTTGGACCTTCGGACCAGGTGAGCTAAAAATGACATTTACAACATAAAATCATAAAATGCTTCACATTGAACAATCAATCAAAGTACGTTTCATGCAGAGTTAAACATGCAACATAAAATAGTAAAGGACCTTTAACAACAATCCTGACTGACCGTAGGATTATGATGTAATTTTTATATTATTCAGTACTCTGAATTTGACATCATACTCTATCAATTGTAAAGGCTCTGACAAAATGCAATTACATGTATACATATGAAATGACACAACTTGCTCTTTCCATACACCCAGGTTAACTGAAGGTATATATCCATGTACCTGACAGATTCCTAGATTATCAAACCCACATCTCAACATCTGTATGCATTTTGGCTCATCCACAATTGGTAAATCAGGTGAAAACATGCTTGTGACAATCTTTTCCTCCATGAATTTTGGAAGTTTTCCATTTTGCAGGATACTCAAAGCTATTGACAAGAAAGAATAATAATTTGATTGATAATCTGCTGTTTAGATTATGGTTATCAAGTACCTTGCTGAAAAGCCTTACTTAATGGTCACTTAGTTAATTGTAAATTCCACATGGTGATTGAGACAACTTAAATCTTATTTAATACCTGCTTATTTTTAACTTACAAATATATACATCAATCTACCCAGTAACAATGACAATCCTGGATCCCAGTTTAAACAAAAAGAACAAATATGCCTTATAATCAACTTATTAATTACTCTCCACCTCAAATATATATGGTCATGCAAACGTGGAACTCAAAGGGACAAGGGCTTACAGTCCTTTAGAGACATGCATGTGACCACATGCCAATTAATGTAGTCTACTGTCAGATCATACTTACAATTATGTTATAAGATCATATTGCTTCAATATTGAAATTTACACAAATTAAACTATTAACTTCCATTTTGTACACTGTCATGTTAACATACTGAAATTAATTTAACAAATTTTCAGTGTACCTAAAATCTTTCCCACCATGATATAGTCATCAGCAAGGTGCTCACGCAGTCCATGATCAAAATATTTCTCCTTTATGGCTGTCAGTGCTAATCGGAAGAACTCTTTTCTGGGACCACCATAATCAACAGCAACCTACACAAGAATGCAAACCCAAGACTAAAAAATTATCAAACAAATATTATACAGAATTCAGATTAAATAACAAAATAATTCACTGATGGTTGTATTTTCATATAAAGAACCATAGGTGAAGGTCAAATGTATTCAAACAAATTTTATAGCAAGAAAGCTTACACTGCAGGCCAAATATCATGCATCATACAAGACACCCCCATGCACGCTAACATCCGGGCCAACAAGAGTGATTAATATAAGTTGAATAACTTGTTTCATAATTGTTGTAAAATAATAAATAAAGTTTATATAATATCATACAAATGTACCTAAGTTATCAATCTTTATTGGAATATATCAACTTAATTTACTCATATATTGTATGTTCACCTTCAAAGTTGGTTAAAGTTTATTTAACTGAACTAACTTGATAGCGTGTATGATACATACTTATATACATGTATATGATCAGTGAAGTAAAAGTGACAGTACAGAGAAGTAAATTGCTGTCATTTCATGCATATATATATATAAATAAAAAGAGGAGTATTTTTCACATTGTCCCATTTAAAATAAAGAAAAAAAAAGAGAAAAACAATGAATCTTTTCTAAGCATAAGCGCTTTTGTTTAACTCTTCAGATGCTTTTAAATAAAGTACTTTTGCCTCATGATGACATCATAATCTACAAAGGGAGATAATATCTATAAAAGGCTGTTCAATTTTGGCTTGAACAATTAGATAAAGTGTTTTTTTCTTTTCGTTCAAGTGTGGTATCTGTGTACATTTCATAACAAGACTTAGAAGCCCAAGAGCCTTATATTAGTGGTCACCTGAGTTATATTATAGGTACTGGTAGCTCAATTTCATTGTTAAGATGTGATGTGGAAATCAACATGTAAACTAAGTGAAATCAAAGGGTAAAATTTTTAAAATATTGGTAAAATTTCCCTTTGTCGCCCCACCCTAGCCCCTGGGGTTGGACCAAGAATTCCTGCCAAATTAACAATGTAATACCCTCATCCACCAAAGATGATTATGATAAAGTTTGAATAATTTCCTACTAAAACTGGATAAATTATACCTGTGAGTGTTATTTCCCTATATAAACTATAGTCAACTTGACCCCATCCCCCAGAGAGATGGTTAAGCATCGGGATACTGAAATTTATAATATGAATAAAGCCCCCGATGATCTTTCTGTCCAAGCACAATAACTGACTGTTGTACCTCCGAGTCTGGAGAGGAAGAAGATTTTACAATTTTAAAGCCTCATCTACCGTGGAAGACGCTCAACAAGTTTTAAAAAAATTATATTCTCTAATTCTTGAAAACAAGTCAAAATGGTAAAAGGTTTATGCACGATGGACAACAATGGGTGGTAAGTGACTTGAGCAAAGCTCAGGTTACCTGAAAAGGAAATATCTTAAATTTCTTGTGTCCACATTCCTCTAGATGTTCGCTTACTTTGAAGTGTGTATAATATATGTTGTTTATGAACTCAGACCCCTGCTCGTTATTTATTCCAGTTTCTCCAATGTAATATTCCTTGTAGTTGTAAGGAACTGAGATGCGGTACATGTGAATTTATTTCAGGGGGAAGTACATACATTTTCAATGAAAAAAAAAATGTACAATTAATTTATCAATAACTTGTACCACACAGAATGTCATATATGTAATTATATGCCCGAGTTGCAAGCAAGCCCAGGTCTGAGTTCATAAACAACATATACAAGCTACAAAATAGCAAATTTTGAAAAATTAAATTAAACGGACATGAGACTAAATATTTCCTTTTTATAAAATGTAAACAGATACCATACTAGAATGAAAAGAAAAATACTTCATTCGATCATGTAATAGAAATAATCTCCCTTTGTAGATTATGATGTCATCATACTTAAGCATCTGATGAGTTAAATGAAAATGTTCATGCTTATTAAAGACTTTGTTGTTTGTCTCTTTTTTTTCTTATATATAGTGTATGTGTACATGGTATAATGTGTATTATCCCCATAAGATATGACTGATCATAAAATAATCTGATTACCTTTCATTATAGATTAACAGTATCATTGGAAAGATTGAAAAAATATTACAATGTATTATCCTTATTGGTTACCTAATTAGTTACCTCATCATAAAACTGCACTTCCAATGTAGGTCTCAAATCCTTAATGGTCCTGATCTCATCAAATGCAGTTTGAAGAATATTGGATCGGTCTACAAGAATAAAATTGGTGTGTCCTTCATTACACTGGGATATGTCTTCCACTTCAAGTCTCCTGCCTGTTACTATGACAGATTGCATGTATCTGAGGATTTCGACTGGGTTACTAATTTCCTGAATAAGACAATGATGAATAGCTTGTGTTACAAGTTGAAAAATTGATAAATCTTCCCTTTCTTCGGTCTGTCTTTCTTTTGTATCTAGATCTGGTAGGTCATCTTCACTGGTTCCAGTAGCTGTGTTGAGACTGTTGACACCTAGTAATAGTGTGTGTCCTAAATATTGATGGCTGACATCAGATACATGTTCAAAAGACCTGTAGACATCAGGTGGTTGACCCAGTGGCCTACTGTTAACATCAAGTGGTTGACCCAGTGACCTACTGTTGACATCAGATGGTTGACCAAGAGACCTACTATTGACGTCCAGTGGTTGACCAAGTGACCTACTGTTGACATCAGGTGGTTGCCCCAGTGACCTACTGGTGACATCCAGTGGTTGATCCAGTGACCTGTTGACATCAGGTGGTTCAACCAGTGGCCTACTGTTGACATCAGGTGGTTGACCCATTGACCTACTGTTGACATCAGATGGTTGACCAAGAGACCTACTATTGACGTCCAGTGGTTGACCCAGTGAGCTACTATTGACGTCCAGTGGTTGACCAAGAGACCTACTGTTGACATCAGATGGTTGACCAAGAGACCTACTATTGACATCAGGTGGTTGACCCATTGACCTACTGGT
>JAULCA010098194.1:0-10551 GCA_032360845.1 Crassadoma gigantea | reverse complement strand
TTGTTATTCTCGTGTTGATAGTGTGTTTGTCCATTTTCCAGTCTCCAGACCCAGAAAACCATCGTCAACTGTGCGTCAACTTCACTGCAACAGCTGAATGGAGAATGTACCCAGCAGGAACAATACATGGTGGGACAAACCTTACAGAACATGATGGCTTCCTACCAAGGCGTTTGTACGTATAGCAACACAACCCACTGTCTTTACGTAGACAGTCTCGTTAATCTGACAACACGCCGTTTAACCTCGTTTACCTGGTCACACGACTACCCCACTTACTTGGTCAAGCGACCGTTAACCTCGCTAACCTTGGATCAATGCACCTAGCCTTGCTTACTTGTTCACACTACTTCCAAGCTCGCTTACTTGTTCACACTACGTCCAAGCTCGCTTACTTGGTCACACATCGTCTGACCTGGTTTACTTGGTCACGTGACCTTTTGACCTCAGTAACCAGGGAACACCACGTCTGAATTTGTTGAGTTAGTAACGCGACGACTTACCTGGTACTGTAACTTGACGAGTTCTTTAACTAGTGTTACTGTATAAATCTGACACCTTACTTCAGCATCTCGTTGAGCTATCAAGATAGCATATTAACTTTTAGACTTACCTCGTTTATCTGACTGTACGATGATGGCTAACCTCATTAATTTCACAAATGAACGACGTCTTCCAACTTTATTAATCTGAGAAAATGACAACGACTAATCTGGTTAATCAGACAACACGATAATAGCTTACCTCATAAACGTTTAAACAAAACATTTCACCTCGTAAATCTAACTTCACGAGGAGATCTGAGCTCGTAAATGATTCACGAAAATGACGTTTAGTTTATCTCCATTTTGTTAATTAGCGAACAGTTCAATGCCAACTTACCTTCTTAATATTCAAAAGTTTGTTAGAGACGGGATATGATTCGGAACATTCTGAAAAAAAATATTTCAAATTTTACACAGGTGCCGGTCGACCTCTCATGCCAAGACCTCCTCCTCCACCAGAGTGTCTCCTGAAGTTTGAAAATGACATAGAAAAGTGTGCCTTGGACAGCACTACCCTCGGTATGAATGATTTGATGATGCTCCTCACCCAGGGGACGGTACCAGCAGGCAAAGACTCTAAACAAATGAACGCAACCATTTGCAAGTAAGAACAATTTCTACATTTTATGTTGTCTGGGCAAAATTATTATGAAAGTAAAAATAAATTAGGCTTAACCGAAAATATGGCAGACAGGTGAGAGAATTGTGTTGTATACAGTCATAAATGCAAAACCAAAATGCATTTTCTTATCGACAGTTACATGAAAACAACAACGGAACTTATAATAGTTTTGTGTAGCTTCTTTTAGTTAATGCTTTATGAAAAGGAACAACTTCATTTTTTCGATAGCATGGACATATCATTGTTTATAGATACCGTTACCGCTAAAAGATCAAGCAACAAACGTTAATCTAAAACCATTTCCATGAAAGTTTGAATTTGACGAAACATAATTTCTCTATGAAGACACTATGATGGAAATACCCGAACCTTTTCCGTTCGGAAACCATTCATTTTGTTATTTAGTTGTAATACATTATATGCGAAAGCCTAAGCTTCTAGATTTGATAACACGATGTGAGTCTGTACAACGGACAAAAAAATATAAAATATTACAAAAAATTTACAAAACAAAATAAAAAAAACCCCAAACTAATGATAATAATTAACGGAGATTAAATACATACAATGTATATATGACTTGCATTGTTTACAGAAACCATAAAGCTTTCGAGACATGTGGTAAAAATGCTATAAGGGCCACGACTTGTAAAGGTCGAGATCTTCTCATCGCCGAGGGCACATTCGCCAATATCTTCATTACTATTGGAGCCTACTGTCACGACACTTCAAGTAAGTAGTCTTCTCCTCCCAATAACATCAACAAATATCCATAAGTGCTCTCTCAATCTTCATAACACTATACATAGAATGACTCGTCATTGCAAGCAGGTTCACATTGCATAAAAACTTCACTGTGTGTGTTACATGAACCTATATACATTATGTACTCATCACCCCGAAAGAAACGTTTAGAAAAAAAGAAATGGTTATGTTTAATTGACCAATATCCGTTTGTGTCTTGCCCCTGTGGTCAGAAAAATATAACTTCTTGACTGACAGGCAAGGCTATATGTTTGAAATTGCCAATAGTTACAAATGCATTTCTTCTGTTTGTATTGTATTCAAAGGCAAGCATTTTCGCTGAAAGAAAAGTGTACTTAATTTATCATTTGTTATATTTCAGTGCCTGGAGCATGTATGCTGACTCTCCAGTCTAAGTTCGCAAAATGTTTCAGTGTGGTTGGTCTCGATGAATCTCAATATGTTGGAAATGTAACTGCCCACAAGGGGGCGCTTCTAGGTTCCACTAAACAATCTGCTTTGACTTATTGTGGGTAAGTTTAATCAGTGAACCAACATGATGTCCTCTTAAGACCTCATTTAATATCACATATATGTTATAAATCAGCATTAGACGAAATTACCATATCGTACAATAAACTGAATTGTTTACTTGGTTTGGCTCTTTGCATTGGCAAACTAATATTTTAACTAATGCTCCCTTCTTCAAAAGTGTTTTGGGTGTTTTTCCATCACAATAGTCCCCGAGCTTTACTGTAACCTTGTAGCTTCTGTTGGACTAAAATTCCGCAAAGTCGGCCGTGCATTGTTAGTTGGCTATAAGTCTGCGAGGTCCATGTAACTTTGTAGTTTGTATTCTTTTTATCAACTGTTGTCTCCAAACAAAGTAAGCATTTTTTTCTCCATCATATGGCAATTCCGTTCACAAAGGACTTATAACAAGTACTAAATAAAATAAAACAATTGAAAACCATGTCTGAAGCGTTACGCGGAATATTGGGTAAGGATAAAAAGGAACTAAAATTCTTTATTACTTTACAGATCTTCGGATAAAACAGATAGTTTATACTTCAACTAGTTTTTCATGTAAACCGTGTTGAAATGTTTATTTTGTTATTAACTTAAAATTTTGTTTTCATACAGCGAGTTCTATAATAATATCATATCCTTAATATTACACATTTACAGATTGTGTCTGAAAGATCATTGTTCTTTCTTTTGACATCTGGATGAAAATATTTAATAATGAACAAAACGAGGTGCTATTTAAAACACGAGTAGTTTTACATCCGCAAAAAACATCTTACTTCTTGCATGTCTCATTATACGAAACAAAACATAGATAATTGATTTATTTATCTGTATTGTATCCATGATTTATTACAGCAAGCGAAAGGATCTGTACGTCTGTATGAAAAAAGTGATGCACCGTTGTCCAGGAGCCGAGCAGACGATGGCACTGACCGGGTTTGACCTTGCTTCGATGGAGAGAGCCGTGAATGTGCTGTGTTCTGATATCGATGGTGAGTGTGTTCGAAATATAACCATGTGGTCAACAGTTCAGAAATACATTTGCAAGATTTTAAAAATACGATAAGTTTAAATTATGGTCTTTCGTTTTCATTGTTTTCTCGCTTACTACCAACATTTTACTTTTGTACATGTTTGCATCTTTAAATCGTCGAGGCCCGAATAATGTTGATATGAAATAGTATTTCAATCGACCAATGCATGCGTTTTATGCGCCTTTTCTTGTTTTATAGAGTATCTTATCGGTCTGAAGTGCTTCGCTAAACCAACACCTAAATCAGTCGGTTGTATGGCAGATATGGGGAACTCTATCACCTCTCTCTCCCAAAGAGAAATGGCACGTGGGCTTTCTCTTAACAACTTCTTCGGCACATTTTGCGAGTGAGTCTTTTTATCGATTTATTTATTTTCCACAGGAAATCTTAAATTGCTTTACTCTTGTTTCCTTTTTGCCTCCTGTTGTCTTTTAACGCGTTTTTGTTATATTTACTCCTTAAAAATGCAGCTACAAAGCATAAATCACACTTTCGAATGGCATTTTAAATTGAAATAGATTTCATTAAATGGACAAACCCACGTAGCGTAATATTAATCGCAACTGATACAAAGGACTTAAATATCATTCTTATGATAAGATATTTTCGCATATGATTTATGTTTGCATACACTGCGAAAGGGTCACGTCCCAGTCCAGAACGCTGGTACATGTCAAGGGATATTGCATTAATATGGAAAATTGCTCATCTTTTCAGCATCCGTATTAAACACGTGAAGTGTGATACCAATGCTTGGACATCGTGTGACCCCAATGCTGTTGACTTGAAGAGGAAGTTCGAATGCCACCTCATCCCTACCAAGTGTCATCAGATAAACGCAAAGGATGTGGAAGCAATCTGCCCAGTGACCTGTAAGTCTTAGCAATTTCTGATACATTTTCTTTTTGAATATTAATGTCCCTTTGTGAAAAAAAATATTAGAGAAACTAACCAACTATGTGAAAAAAAAATATTAGAGAAACTAACCAACTATTTATATATGTGTTTGGTTTTTATAGAAAGAAGTGTTGTTTGAAATTTTTAACTTGACCCGCACCAAATGAACCGAACCTAAAAGAAACATTTAA
The DNA here is from genome assembly GCA_032360845.1 of Crassadoma gigantea. NCBI lineage: Eukaryota > Metazoa > Mollusca > Bivalvia > Pectinida > Pectinidae > Crassadoma > Crassadoma gigantea. Next base: position 5,987 of record JAULCA010098194.1, on the reverse strand, counting down.
AGCATATTTAGTACATCAAAACCGTAGTTAAATGTCATCATTAATCTTAAACTATTGCTACTATTTGGAGAAAGGTGTTGTCGTCACGTTTGAAATAACTTCATATTTCTTTGTTAACAGCTCAAGTGAGACCTCATCTCTGCGTTGACGATATGAAACAAGGTATCAGGAATTGTATTGCTAAATATAACATTGAACCGGAAGCGTTTCTGGTGAACGTGACCCACGACAGAAGTAAGATGATCGGTGACCCTTCGAACGCCAGGAGGTTATGTCGGTAAGTTAACGTTCAGAAATGATGAAAAACATCAAACGAATGCATCCTGATAAGTGAAACCACGCAGCTAATATTTGATAAAAAAAATAAGGTAGGGATTACAAAAACTACAAAGACACATACAGATTATTTTGGGTATAATCAAAGTAGAAATTCCGCGTTTTGAAACCATCAGCGATGGATGTATATATTAAAATATTTTCGCACTTATATATTTCATGCCAAATTGTTGACATTGTATATTTTTTCAATAACTTATGGCCCTTTTTCGCGATTATGAAAACTATTTTCCTCTTTCTTATTTAATATCTGGAAGACAAGATTTCACTGTCCACAAAGCATTTTGCATGATACTGTTTTTCAGTATTTCTTAGCGGAGTTTCTCAACAACCAACTAATTGACGGCTTTGACATTACGCATCTTTTTATTTAATTTTTTTTAGGGAAAAGGCTGAGGTATATAGATGCATGCACCAAACTCTCGATAAATGTGCAGGCGCAGTTGAGCTTCTGGAACATTGGGGTCACCAACAGGATAAAGTACAGAATGGCATCGATCTACTGTGTGATAATTTTGACAGTAAGTATCCGGAAAAAACGTCGGTATATCGAGTGGCGGAGATGCCGATAATTCCTCATTTTTAAGTAACGGTCAAGGCTAAATTACAAACACTAAATGGACACGCTGGAACGTCACATAAATAAAGTGATGCCAAATCATTACATACCTGAAGCAAAATTGCTTTGCTCTATTTTTTTTCCATGATAAGTGCTTATATTTTTTGAAAAAAATATAATTGAGCGAGTTAAAATATGCTATGTCATTGAATGTTTTAATCTGCAAATCGTAGTAAATAAGAATGTTTGTTATCCGAGATTTAAATTGATCATTACAATTACAAATATAAATAGGGGATTGGAAAACAAGCTTGAAGCTTATATTAATTCCTTTCCCAAATAAAAAAAATGTCAGTTATTCCGTGTCTTGTGTCGCGAAATACTGTTAAGGTTAAGCTTTAGAGTGTGCTCCTGGTATATGTACTATTTGATACCAAAGAATATGTTTGCTTATATAGTTTTGTGTATTGTACTGCTGTTTCTGTTTTAGGCTACGTGGCTGGTTTTGAATGTTCGTCACAGTCCGGACCGTCTATCAGGTCTTGTATCAGCAACTCTGAAAATAGCATGGCACAACTTATGTCAATACACGGAGGGATGAACACAGCAAAGGATGCTGGATACTTCAAAAAATTTTGCGCGTAAGTTATACATTTTAGATTATTGTTTCCCACTTCAAAGTTACGGTGTCAATCTAAAAATGTTCAAGGTCATGTTGAACAGTTTATGTCAGTTTTGTACAATGACATGCTATTTAGCTAGAGAACTTTACTTATGACAAAATCCATTTGTAACACCCGTCTATATATTGCTCAATTACATGTAAAACATTTTAATTTTGATAAACAATAAGTATTGCTTTAGTTACATTGAAAACTTTTATCTTAATACATGACAAATATTTAATCGGATTTTAACACAATATTGTTAATATATCATGAAATTATTTTGTTTAAAGCAATATATCGTTGTAAGGGAGGACATTTTCATTCTAATATATTTCAACCAACTCTCTGTTAGAATCAGAAAGGAATTACCAAACTATTACGCAATGATGCTTATTATACTTCAAATAACACGAATCGGGAAATTTTCTAACAATACACTTCAATTATATTTACAGAATCAAGATGGAACATCTTCAATGTGACCTGAACGCAATGAAGTCAAAATGCTCTGAGGGTATAATGGGTCTGAAGACAGAATTTGAGTGCACTCTTATTCAAGACCGATGTATTGGAATAGAGAGGAACAGTGTTGCTTCTGTCTGTAATGAAAACAATTACGCCAAGGCCGCCCGGAAGACGGTAAAACCAGGAACCACAGGCAACTCCAACGATCCAAATGGTGCCAGCGCAATGTCCTCAGTTTCGTACTTTAGTGCTGTTATTGTTGCATTTGGAAGCGTGGTGTTGTCTGTGTTGTAAAGAATTGATACGGTAACGACAAAAATATGAAACTGGCTAAATTCAGTAACATGTAAGTGCTCATAAGCTTTGTCTTGCATTAGTTTCGGAACAGTTTTAACTGGTTTTAAAAAATTACATTATATTGGAAATTTAATCTTTCGTTCTTACAACGATTCAAGTGATTAGTTTTCATAGTAAGATATGTATTAAGTCACAACTTAATAATCAGGAATTTTTTTTGTGAAATGGAAATTTGACCGTCGTGAGAACGAACAGAAGTATATTCACTGGACTAAAAAGAAACAACGCAGATATAAACAAAGTGTATTATGAGTGAACTTTTCCAGTATAAAGCCATTTATAAAGACCAAACATTTACTCACATAACCTCGATATTAGAGATAATTTGTACATCTGCTGGCGTTGCCTGACATTTCTGAGTTGGGGTAAGTCCCCTTTTGGACACCCGGAAATTAAGTTTCAGAACGTTAAACAAACAGTGTACACGATAGCATTTCTATTCTTGAGTTATGGTCGCAATAAGATATGAAAATCTTCATCTTTAAAGAGACACCTCAAAGAGTGAGAATCGAAATTTTACAAGGTAACATGTCATAAATTTTATCAACCATGAAACAACAGAATTAACAAATACGATTCTACACACCAATCAGAAAATGAGTTTGCGAGAAATTTGAATTGACAAGATAATTGATTATCAATCAGCCGTGAATTTTGAATGAAGCTTTCTCCTCAAAGCAGAAAGTGGACACATGAGATTCAGGTGAATATGTTCAATTATATCCCCTGAGGGACTGAAACTCACATCGCGGTCAGCATTGGTCAATTGTTCGATACTTTAAACAATCAACCATTCTTGAAAATATGACTGCGGAGTAGTCTATATGCAACGTTACCTATTTCTGTGAGAAACGTGTTGTTTAACATTCAATGTGATACACTTATTTATGAATTATTGGCAAATCCATTTTGTTTCATTATTGTTTTAAAGAAATGTAGGTTTGCGCTGACTCTCGGTATTTCTTCAATTTTATTATTATGCTTTCTGTGTAAAATAAACAAAAACGGACAACATATAAAGCGTATGACGAAAGAGCGCGTGTTTTTTCCATCTTGATCCGTTGTATACTGTACCAGGACAATGCTCTTCCTAAAGACGTAAATACAGGATGCATGATTTACGATGGACAGAATAAGATATGTTTTAATTTTGGCTCGAGAAATATGCTTATAAAACTTAAATGCTGCTCATTACTAGAGAAGCAACCTTAAAAGAAAAAACGGAAAACAATTGGTATTTTATAAAAAGGGCTATTGTTCTTCTTCTGAAGATTTGTTTGAATCTGAAAATATACCTGTAACATTTCCAAATAGAAAAATATTGCCAAAAGTCAGCGGAAACTCTTATTTTTAATTTATTGAATAACTTATTTATTTATTGACTTTTATAAGAAAATAATAAAAGGGCCATATACGTCCTTTTTGCACATATGCTACTGGCAATACCGAGCCCCCCGGCGGACGTGAAGCAAACAGGGTGGGCACGTGCAAAAAGCAAGCTTCCCATCCGCCGGGGCAGCTTGTAGTGATGAAAAAGTGTTTATACGCATGACCCTTAACTATTTATAAGCATGTGTGTAAGCATGTTTGTGTGTGTGTGTGTGTGTAAATGTGTGAGAGTGTGAGCATCTTTGTTCGTCATATTGTGCTTTATGTTATCGAAAGAGATATCCCTTTTGAATTATGAATAAAAGATTGAACATTAGATAAAGACTTTTATTGTGTTTCATGGTTTTAAGAACAGTTTTCATTTCATTCAAAGTACCTGTATAAAGAGTATCTTAAATATGTTGAAATATTGTTTTGTTAACTGAAAGATGAATTTATCAAAAAAATCTATGAGACTGTAATCTTTCCGAATAAATTACAGCATCCTGATGTCCCTAGACAGAACATGTTAAAATCGTTCTTTTAGCAGACAAGTTTAACATGACGTGATAAATCAAAACGGTAACATGACGTCCAAAGAGTGTATCCGTGAAAGTTACGACACAGCAAGATATATCCGCAAATTTCCAGTGTTTTGAATACTTGAAGTCATATTCAAGAACTGACTTAATTTTAAGGATAAAGACCAACTAAGGCTGGCATAAACTATTTTTTGTTCACGAGAGTTTGACGACAACATATTTTTCAAACAATAATCTAGACATGGCTATTTAGTTGGTTGTTTTTTAACAGTGTTCCGGAATGCTTGCAAGAAAAAGAGATAATTACAACTCAAAGTATAAGCAAAATGCAAAGTTAACATTCAGCAATATGCTACAGTATATATTTATTGAGGTCATTTCAACTTTAATTAATTAAGGAAAAAAATCATTAAGACGTTTTTATCAAAAAACCTTTTTTAATTTACAATATAACGCTATGTATAAATAACTTCTGTTATACTTATGCATGCTTTACAAGCTACATTAACATTTTTTATTTAATTAACGATGTCGGATATCCTTTCCCTTTAACTATTTTCATAACAGCTGTGCTGATTACTTTTTCGATATATATGTAACTCAAATTATAAAATATGTTACTGATATTTTTATAGACTATTATTTTATGGATAGTAGGCTTATAGAATTTATATTTTATTTTTCTGTAACTAGATTCAGCAACTATTGTCATTACTGTCATGATTGGTATCTTTAGCCATTAATATTTGCAAAAATGAGAGAAAGAAATACGAGTATCGATGAGAATTATCATTCACCTGGTACACACATCTCTAGGTGTGATACCCTACAGCATGTTGTACCGATCCCGTGAGTTGATGACAGGTATAGCAGGAAGTGAAGCAACAATCAAGACCTGTCCAATCAACAGGGTCGTTTCATGATGACTCGGCCAATGACATCCACTGTTACAACATAATCAGGGTGCGTAAGTGTGGCTTACATAGTTCTATAAATGTAAATGCTTTCGACACGGAAATGACTTGAATATCATACACCGGATGTACTCAGTAACGGGTAGCCATCCATCAAAATCAAACCATTCGTTCACACTGAGACCAACCCCAACTAGCTCCAGGCACTGAATCATCCGTTTCAGGGAAATGTTGGTGAAAATACATGGTCATGGGGACATCAGAGTAATTGCGGGACATTCCCAAAAAGAATTATTTAAAATTTGTTTTGCGGAAAGTAAACCCGACACTAAGCACCTAAGGTATTATGTATATAAAACTTGCCGGATGTACAATTCTTCCAATTTGTCCAGAAAAAATTGTCCTTCAAAACCGATTATTCTGTTTAACTTGCCATATAAACTTATACCATAACTGAGAATTTCTCCGCCCATCTATATTCAAACACATTCCCTGTAGGTGTCGGCTTTGTCGAGTGTTGCTGTAAACCCCAAACCATTAAATGGCTTACTCTCTGAACAATAGAACGGGAACAAAATGTGTATTGAATCTTAATGGAATCGAATGATTTGTGATACACTTCATAGTTAACGTAAGCAAATAGTAGTACATGTATTTTCAACCGGATGGAATATCTCACGAATTTTCAGAACCCGAACGAGTTTGGAGAGGACGGTGATAAACCCCATGTCTCAACTCATCCGCCCCACACTCTGCCTCTGTATAATCTTCTGTTAGA